>PKRV01000868.1:150507-407424 GCA_003709505.1 Hyphantria cunea | reverse complement strand
TGTTATATTTATTATATACAAGGTTTTATTGCTCTGATGTTTTAATTATTATGTGTTGTATTGATTCAGAACGTACGTATAAATTAAAACCCTACTTCTTGAAAACTCTTAGTTAACACAAAAATTATTTATAATTTAGCGACACAGACTATCAGTGAGCATAGTTTACAAACCACATAGGTTTTTCTCTAATGTTTATACATAAACCTTGTTTAGTATTCTTTTTATATGATTGATAAAAAAAAACTTAAAGCCAGCTTTTGAATTTAGAGAAAATGTAACACAAGAAGTGCTACTCGACTTGAGATAATTTGTCTAGACTGAATTAACAAAAAAACATTAACACTTGGTTCAATGGTAATGAGGAATTCCTGCTATAATAATACCATCAAAAACATAAATGTGAATTGAGTGCCAAGTTCAATATTATAATATATGCCTTGCGTGTTCAATTCAACAATAATAGAAGTGTTATCTAAATGGGTGCCAAGTTCAATTATCAGTTCTGAAATTTATTTATAACAACATAAAGTATTTTATAACAACTTAAAATATATAAAAAAAAAACTTAGGATAATATATTGAAGTCTAAAGTCCGACTTGACCAGTTTTCATATACGAATTATTATTAAGTACCTATTAACATAGTCATGGAAGAGCCCTGTGTTCGATGACTTGTTTCTACCAGCAAGAAAAAAAAATCGAAAGAATAAAATAGAAACATACAGTTTTAAAACTAAGTTCTAAATCTTAATTTGCAAGTTCAAAATTTGTTTCGGTGCTGCTCGCCAGTTCTGTTAGCTTGAACTTGGCTTGATACGCTACCGCGTGTCTAGATCTCGAACATTTCCGAAGTCTAGTGAACTGATGTGAACGATTTAAAAACTCTCGTGATCGAACACCACCGTCTAATATTTTTTATCACTTCCTAATATAATTTTATGTCAAGGATATTCGTGATAGTTCAAGTGTTAATTTTTATACTAATGTGTTCTGACTTATATTTCATATTTATAAACATGCAAATACCCTAACCATAGTATCGATTTCTGCAGTCTACGAGGTCAGCGACATTCAAATGGCGGAAGAAAGTAAATTGGTGACCGTGATGTACTTGGTGTTAGGGCGATTTGTAAACGTCACATCCCTGGAGTAAAGCTTACTGTTAAACCAGCTACGATGAACCCCGATACTGTATATTATGTCCCCGAACAAGTATTACAGATATTGGTCGTGTAGCCACGGTGGCGTCTTTAGTGGGTTAATTTGCTACAGATAGCGGCCATGATGGATTGTTTGACGCGGCGGTGTGCGCACGACCCACGCCCTCGGTCAGAGGTTAAACGCCCACTTTATGCACGATCCCTTCGTTATATTGATTTTACAGTCGATCACGATCACAATCTTGTGCATATCTAATCATGTTTAAATATGGCGACGGTGAATAAATCAGAATTTTTCATAGAACTGGTGAAGATGTCTCTCAGTACAGATGTAAAGCCGTGTGTGTTTGAGAACACGTTAAGTGAGTTGTATCGCCGAGTTTCGATGAACACCAGAATATAGTAATTTATTTATAAAAGAATTGGTTTTAATTAGGATATACAGAAGGACATGTTCGCTGCCATGCGTATGAGTATCAGTAAAGTTTATGATGCACACATCGCGACTTCAAAATAATACAAGGCTGTTCTATTTTCTCATCGCGGTTTTCTATAGGGTACAGGTAACATAGACGTCTTTCTTCAATTGAAGTTGGAATCTTCCGTTTCCCTTCTTCTTCTGCAACGGGACTAAATATTAAATAAAATGGTTTTATAAGTGTAGGCTGCGAACGCTTGTTTGATGAATGTTTAATGACTACTAATAATTTTCAATAAGCAAGAAGATGTATTTACTAGACACGGGAGTAAAATTCGCAATTTTCTTTATTGGTATATTATCTAATGACTAACGAAATGGTTGCATACGAAGAAAATTACTATAGAACGGTCCATTAAAAGCGGTTTTCTCATTTCCTTGGTCGACATCAACGACGGAATGCGGCCCTAGTTGTAATGATCAGTCGACGTCCGTTTTAGATACAATATGGTTGATGATTTACACATATACACACACATACTTATAGAAGAAGAAGTTAAAGTTTTTGGAGGGGAAATTGATTTTCGGTAACGGATCATAAAATTGTTTTGTACATGACTCATGTTTAAACAGCATTTTTGCAACCACTTATGTAAGTTCTTAGTAAGCAGCAGTAGTAAGTGGAAATTCTTGATTGTCAAGAAAATATTTTATCGGAAATAAATGCCTAAAAATATAGTTCACAAATTGAACTTTTGTTAAAGCCACTCAGCGCCTTTCTCTTTGCTTGAGTGGCTTAAAAAGGATCTTATCTCAGTGACCCGTCTCAGTTGCGTTACTTACAATTTCGATTTTACAACAGTCGCAAGTTGTCGTTGCACACAACGGTATCTTTGACCGGTACTTCTGTTGTTTTGCCATTGGCCGGTTCATTGTTCGGTACCCCTACGCAAGGAGAGCAAAATGCCCGCTATAAAATGAAACGATAAATAATGTTATGATGTCGACATAGTCGTTGCTACCGATTGTAACGTGTGTTCGAGTACAGGATTTACTGACTCTATTGATATTGCAATACTCGAATCAGATTGTATTTAAATCATCAGCTGCCTGCAATCGTATTTGTGCTCGACAAATTTATTGGTGGTATCACATTTACACCTTCAGATATTTTAGAGAAACAATCGAATCGTTTGTTATGGGATTGCTTTCGGTGTTATGTCTGTTTAATGACTCACTTCATGATTGATTGGTGATCATTACCACTAATGATATGCATTTATTTCAGACTACGTATTCGTTAATGACTATGACGTTTCTAACTGTTCTACTTAACTTACTAATCTTAATTAATGCTGAAGTGAATTTATCTTGTACATTGTAACCCATAACATACACATCACATTAATTTTATAGCTACAGAAAATGTCAAAAACCACCGTCAATAAAAAATTAATAAGGTAAGTTATGGGACAAATCAATGTATACATTCTAAATCTCATTAAAAAAACAGAATTTGACATAGCTTTGGCAAAATTTTATCAACCTATCCCTTTCTATCGATACCGGACCATGATCATCGCTTATCGGCTATTGTAGGAATTGAATGTAGGTATCTATTATGGTTTAAACGGTTTAAAACGAGACACATAATGTAATTTCACGTAATCACACTAAACCCGGTGTCATTTGTTTTCAGAGCCCTAATCTAGAAAGTTTAGCACACCAACCATTACACGGCGAGGCCACCCCCGTTTTGCAGCCGCCATCTAAGCATGTACTTTGTATTTATTTCCTCATGCAAATGATTGCAAATAACTGCTTTATTCAGCATGGTAGCTAAAGCCACGTGCATGATCTTATAGTTTGTTTGTATCGATTATACTGTACCAATTTTTCGTGTTATTTAAATATTATCTTACGATTGATTCTGAAAGTCATGAAATGTCATTAGCATATAGAAGCAAATATTTAAAACTATCAAAGTTAACCAATAACAGCCAACATCTGGGTCCACCACTCTGGAATACTGCTCATGCTTTCCATCAGGCAGGGCAGAGTCATTTGGCAGCTTAAACATAAAAAACAAAAAGACATGAAACCATTAAAAACATCTAACTGTAAAGACATACTCAACTCCTAAAGAAGCTGGTCATATGGACACGAAAGGTTTTATAGCATCCTCTTTCCGCTTTTAAGGTTACTGAAAGAAATATTTAGACCATAAATGTAATATAGACGACCTAAAAAGTCGTACAGGCTGCTCATAGCCCAGTGATTCGGTGATTAGAAACAATCATCGAGGGTAGGCAACGACGGCTCGGTCAGTACCTGGATGGATGACTGCTGGTAACATGTTACCATGAGCGTCTCCGTAATTCGGAGGTCACGTCACGCGGTCGGTTCCGGTTATTATCATAGGATAAAAGTGAAGCTTAGTTGGAGGCCTTTGGGCGGCTTTAAAACATCCACTCGGCAAGATTACGTAGTCACAACGCAGTCTTCCCCGGCCTAGGCCCTCTTCTGAGAGGAAACTCAAGCCCAGTATAGTAGTAGATATTATAGGTTGTTGATGAAAAATGTCGTACAAGTAGTTACTAATACTACAAAAAGATGTTGCATAAAGGTAACACAAAAAACTAATAATCCTTACAGTTGGAAAAGAATTACGTATTACTTGCTTAAACATCACTCTCTCTCTTTCTCTCTGGTCTCTAGTTTATATGCATACCTTTGGAAATTCGATAAACGGCAGTTCAGTGAAATGCGCCAACGCTTTTATCTAAGGCAAGCTTTTTCTTATCTCAGGTTCGCTATCCTAACTTTTCAGTGTCAAAGATTTTGTAACGATGAAAGCGGCGAGCGGATTAAAGTTAAACTTCTATAGTCTGTTTATATTTAAAGTAAACCGATTGAATTCTTTCGTCTCGTTGATTTTTTGCCGTTTTTTACCGTTCTCTTAACGGAAAATGATCATTAAAAACTAGTGGCTATTAACTGGTTTATTTTGGCACATATCATCAATGTTAAAAATATGTTGTTTAAAATGTTTCCAATATAACGAGGTTAACAACTATGATACTACAATTTGATGAAGATAACGGGATGGTAATATAAGAGTAGCGAAATATATATATAATGAAAGGTTACATAAGTATTGTATTATTACTGTTCACGATGTAATATAAAAAGAATAGGCTACCGTGATGGAAACCGTCTTCCCTGAAAGTCAAAACTTACTAATCGAATACATATAATTGACTTACCATAAAAGTAAGTCACCTAGTTCCTACCTGTCCTTATCAAAATTTTATCTGTAGTCGGCGCTGTATATTTTATCCTTCCATTCTACTTTGTCACTCATCATTTTACTCTTAACTCCCGTCATACTAGTCATATATTTCACACAGTCCATCCACCTTCTTTCTTGTACCCTTCATCTCTAATACCTAACACTTTCGCCATATTTTCCTCATTTCTATAGAAAACATGTCTATATTAATATAAATGTAGTTAGAAGGATTACTAGCTTTTCCTAAAACCGAATTTTAAAAATTAACATAAAATATAACTAGATTACTCGTGATCGCTTCTCGCTAGGGCGTACCTTCTAGACGTTTCTCACACATAGCACTTGAGGGAACTGACCCTATCTTATTGAGTTTCCTTTCGAATTGCCCTTGATGGTAATCTTCAACTAAGTGAATGTATTCGCAGTGAAACTTATGAAAGTCTTGGATGTAATAATGATATGCAACAAGGAGTGCCTTTACTATCTGTTATTGTCCGTTTTCAGTTCTTTATATCTAACATGCAACATTAACAGCTGCAAACATATCCGCATGTGAATTACTATCAGACGAAACCACATTTCACGGTAACTTATTACGTTGGTAACTTTGTATCTGAGCTCATCTCACTTTGTTTTTCCTGAAATATAAGAAACTTTAAACTGTAGGATTTCAAAAAATAATGGCTGTTGTGTTAAATTTCGGAGGAGATGATAATAACAAAGAATATTAATAAATACTTTCGGACATCTAACACGCAACGCCGTGTAGTCCCAAGCTAAGCACAGCTTGTGATGTGCATACTGGAATACTGATATAAATAGATATATACTTTTTTGTAAATATATACATTTTATACATAGAAAACACCTTAACTCCAAAACAAACTGAATATCGAACATTAATCCATACTCCATTTATTATATACTAGCTGAACGCCGCGGTGTTACCCGCGGTACACCAACAATAGCGGTTAACGCCGCAACGCAAAGTAAAAAACAATCCTATGTAAAAGGATCCTATGCCCGTCTCTTGTTTCTAAGCTATCTCCCCATCAATTTTTAACCAAATCAGTTGAGCCGTTCTTGAGTTATAAATACGAAAGTAACTCTGTCTCACTGTTCCGCTTTTACAGCTAAACCGCTGAACGCATTAGGATGATTTTTTGTATAGAGATTGATTTAAGTTTGGAGATGGACGTAGGCTACTTTTTGTCGCGATAACGACATGCACATAAGGGGAGCGGCGGAATAAACTAGTGTATATACATATAAATCTAAAATGTATTTATGATTTGTGGAATATACTAGTTACGTCAGTAGACATAATAACATTAACCTATTACTGTCAAACACCGTCCGTTGATGCAACTTATTTTTTTACTTAATTTATGTAGATTACAAATGCTTCCTTCCTGTTTCTAATAAATTTTCTAGTAAAAAATATTTAATAATATTTCAGTTTAAATATTAAGCTTAAAGTTAAAGAAGTGAGCGTATTTTGGTATGAAATTTAAGTCACATTGTTAGGTTAAAGTACTTGTTTTGAGATTGTTTTTATTTTTTCTATTAAGTTTTCAAATAGTTTTATCAATATAATACTAAAACACAAAGCAGTCCTCATGACTTTTTTGTTTTTTTTATCGTATAGGGGGCAAACGAGCAGACGTATTGCTTGATGGTAAGCGATTACCGCCACCCATAGACACCCGCAACACCAGAGGCGTCACAAGTGCGTTGGCGGCATTCGGGGGATGGGGGCAGGGATTGGGGTATGGGCCCCTGGTATCCTTACTCACTCAGTGAAACACAGCACAAGCGCTATTTCACACCGGTTTTGTGTGAGGCCGTGGTATCACTCCGGTCGAGCCGGCCACGGCTCTGCCACGGTAGATAAGTTATTGTTATCGTTATTATAAAGTTATTGATAACGGTCATCAAGCAATGACATTTAAATGACAAATGTATACGAAACATTNGAAGAAAATTACTATAGAACGGTCCATTAAAAGCGGTTTTCTCATTTCCTTGGTCGACATCAACGACGGAATGCGGCCCTAGTTGTAATGATCAGTCGACGTCCGTTTTAGATACAATATGGTTGATGATTTACACATATACACACACATACTTATAGAAGAAGAAGTTAAAGTTTTTGGAGGGGAAATTGATTTTCGGTAACGGATCATAAAATTGTTTTGTACATGACTCATGTTTAAACAGCATTTTTGCAACCACTTATGTAAGTTCTTAGTAAGCAGCAGTAGTAAGTGGAAATCTTCTTGATTGTCAAGAAAATATTTTATCGGAAATAAATGCCTAAAAATATAGTTCACAAATTGAACTTTTGTTAAAGCCACTCAGCGCCTTTCTCTTTGCTTGAGTGGCTTAAAATGGATCTTATCTCAGTGACCCGTCTCAGTTGCGTTACTTACAATTTCGATTTTACAACAGTCGCAAGTTGTCGTTGCACACAACGGTATCTTTGACCGGTACTTCTGTTGTTTTGCCATTGGCCGGTTCATTGTTCGGTACCCCTACGCAAGGAGAGCAAAATGCCCGCTATAAAATGAAACGATAAATAATGTTATGATGTCGACATAGTCGTTGCTACCGATTGTAACGTGTGTTCGAGTACAGGATTTACTGACTCTATTGATATTGCAATACTCGAATCAGATTGTATTTAAATCATCAGCTGCCTGCAATCGTATTTGTGCTCGACAAATTTATTGGTGGTATCACATTTACACCTTCAGATATTTTAGAGAAACAATCGAATCGATTGTTATGGGATTGCTTTCGGTGTTATGTCTGTTTAATGACTCACTTCATAATTGATTGGTGATCATTACCACTAATGATATGCATTTATTTCAGACTACGTATTCGTTAATGACTATGACGTTTCTAACTGTTCTACTTAACTTACTAATCTTAATTAATGCTGAAGTGAATTTATCTTGTTCATTGTAACCCATAACATACACATCACATTAATTTTATAGCTACAGAAAATGTCAAAAACCACCGTCAATTAAAAATTAATAAGGTAAGTTATGGGACAAATCAATGTATACACTCTAAATCTCATTAAAAAAACAGAATTTCACATAGCTTTGGCCAAATTTTATCCCTTTCTATCGATACCGGACCATGATCATAGCTTATCGTCTATTGTAGGAATTGAATGTAGGTATCTGTTATGGTTTAAACGGTTTAAAACGAGACACATAATGTAATTTCACGTAATCACACTAAACCCGGTGTCATTTGTTTTTAGAGCCCTAATCTAGAAAGTTTAGCACACCAACCATTACACGGCGAGGCCACCCCCGTTTTGCAGCCGCTATCTAAGCATGTACTTTGTATTTATTTCCTCATGCAAATGATTGCAAATAACTGCTTTATTCAGCATGGTAGGTAAAGCCACGTGCATGATCTTATAGTTTGTTTGTATCGATTATACTGTACCAATTTTGGTGTTATTTAAATATTATCTTACGATTGGTTCTGGAAGTCATTAAATGTCGTTAGCATATAGAAGCAAACATTTAAAACTATCAAAGTTAATCAATAACAGCCAACATCTGGGTCCACCACTCTGGGATTCTGCTCATGTTTTCCATCAGGCAGAGCAGAGTCATTTTGGCAGCTTACAAATAAAAAAAAAACATAAAAACATTAAACACATCTAACAGTAAAGACATACTCAACTCCTAAAGAAGCTGGTCATATGGACAAGAAAGTCGGTCAATACAGTCGGTCAGTACCTGGATGGGTGACTGCTGGTAGTATTTTACCATGAGCGTCTCCGTAATTCGGAGGTCACGTCACGCGGTCGGTTCCGGTTATTATCATAGGATAACAGTGAAGCTTAGTTGAAGGCCTTTGGGCTGCTTTAAAACATCCACTCGGCAAGATTACGTAGTTACAACGTGGCCGGGGTCGGGCAAGACGCCCGACCCCGGCCCTCTTCTGTGAGGAGACTCAAGCCCAGTAGTGGGATATTATAGCTTGTTGATGAAAAATATCGTACAAGTGGTTGCTAATACTATAAAAAAGATGTTGCATACGAGCTAACACAAAAATTCTAATAATCCTTACAATTAAACAAGAATTACGTATTAATTGCTTAAACATCACTTTCTCTCTTTCTCTCTGGTCTCTAGTTTATATGCATGCTTTTGAATATTCGATAAACGGCAGTTTAGTGAAATGCGCCAACGCTTTTATCTAAGGCAAGCTTTTTCTTATCTCAGGTTCACCATTCTAACTTTTCAGTGTCAAAGATTTTGTAACGATGAAAGCGGCGAGCGAATTAAAGTTAAACTTCTATAGTGTGTTTATATTTAAAGTAAACCGATTGAATTCTTTCGTCTCGTTGAGTTTTTGCCGTTTTTTACCGTTCTCTTAACGGAAAATGATCATTAAAAACTAGTGGCTATTAACTGGTTTATTTTGGCACATATCATCAATGTTAAAAATATGTTGTTTAAAATGTTTCCAATATAACGAGGTTAACAACTATGATACTACAATTTGATGAAGATAACGGGATGGTAATATAAGAGTACCGAAATATATATATTATGAAAGGTTACATAAGTATTGTATTATTACTGTTCACGATGTAATATAAAAAGAATAGGCTACCGTGATGAAAAACGCTATGCATATTCATCGTAACACTGTCTTCCCTAAAAGTCAAAACTTACTAATCGAATACATATAATTAACTTACCATAAAAGTAAGTCACCTAGTTCCTACCTGTCCTTATCAAAATTTTATCTGTAGTCGGCGCTGCATATTTTATCCTTCCATTCTACTTTATCGCTCATCATTTTACTCTTAACTCCCGTCATACTAGTCATATATTTCACACAGTCTATCCACCTTCTTTCTTGTACCCTTCATCTCTAATACCTAACACTTTCCTCGCCATATTTTCCTCATTTCTATAGAAAACATGTCTATATTAATATAAATGTAGTTAGAAGGAAGACTCTAGACTTAGAAGGAATACTAGCTTTTCTAAAACCGAATTTTAAAAATTAACATAAAATATAATTAGATTACTCGTGATCGCTTCTCGCTAGGGCGTACCTTCTAGACGTTTCTCACACATAGCACTTGAGGGAACTGACCCTATCTTATTGAGTTTCCTTTCGAATTGCCCTTGATGGTAATCTTCAACTAAGTGAATGTATTCGCAGTGAAACTTATGAAAGTCTTGGATGTAATAATGATATGCAACAAGGAGTGCCTTTACTATCTGTTATTGTCCGTTTTCAGTTCTTTATATCTAACATGCAACATTAACAGCTGCAAACATATCCGCATGTGAATTACTATCAGACGAAACCACATTTCACGGTAACTAATTACGTTGGTAACTTTGTATCTGAGCTCATCTCACTTTGTTTTTCATGAAATATAAAAAACTTTAAACTGTAGAATTTCAAAAAATAATGACTCTTGTGTTAAATTTCGGAGGAGATGATAATAACAAAGAATATTAATAAATACTTTCGGATATCTGACACGCAACGCCATCTAGTCCCAAGCTAAGCACAGCTTGTGATATGCGTACTAGAATACTGATATATATAGATATATACTTTTTTGTAAATATATACATTTTATACATAGAAAACACCTTAACTCCAAAACAAACTGAATATCGAACATTAATCCATACTCCATTTATTATATACTAGCTGAACGCCGCGGTACACCAACAATCGCGGTTAATGCCGCAACGCAAAGTAAAAAACAATCCTATGTAAAAGGATCCTATGCCCGTCTCTTGTTTCTAAGCTATCTCCCCATCAATTTTTAACCAAATCGGTTGAGCCGTTCTTGAGTTATAAATACGCATTAAGATGATTTTTTGTATAGAGATTGATTTAAGTTTGGAGAAGGACGTAGGCTACTTTTTGTCGCGATAACGACATGCACGCAAGGGGAGCGGCGGGAAAAACTAGTGTATATACATATAAATCTAAAATGTATTTATGATTTGTGGAATATACCAGTTACGTCAGTAGACATAATAACATTAACCTATTACTGTCAAACAACGTCCGTTGATGCAACTTATTTTTTTACTTAATTTATGTAGATTACAAATGCTTCCTTCCTGTTTCTAATAAATTTTCTAGTAAAAAATATTTAATAATATTTCAGTTTAAATATTAAGCTTAAAGTTAAAGAAGTGAGCGTATATTGGTATGAAATTGAAGTCACATTGTTAGGTTAAAGTACTTGTTTTGAGATTGTTTTTATTTTTTCTATTAAGTTTTCAAAAAGTTTTATTAATATAATACTAACATACGTATTATACGGAAAAGCTATTTACTTAGGTAACAAATAAAAAAAAACACGATATGTTTAATTTACGGTCGTTTATTTAATATATTTAATAATCTATTTCGTGATGGGTAAAAATGTTAAACTCACATCAGGACACGTGACCTCATCGAAAATTCGTTAGACGGAGGGAGAGTAGACCAGAAATTGTCATAACGCTTGGGTGAACCTGGGACCGCCGAGTGTACCCGAGCGAAAAAAATACAGTCAGCTACTTTACGCTGTTGTTTCGCTGTGTATAGTATATTCAATTAATATTATATAATATCGCGCATTTTATTTAAAGAGCAAAGAGGTTCATTTCAGATCGGCATAAATAGCTGTTTGTTTATTGTTTGGAGTTTTCACTTCTGGCGGCAGTCAACACAGAACACAAAGCAGTCATGAGGACTGCTTTGTGTTTTTTTTTATCGTATAGGGGGCAAACGAGCAGACGTATTGCTTGATGGTAAGCGATTACCGCCACCCATAGACACCCGCAACACCAGAGGCGTCACAAGTGCGTTGGCGGCATTCGGGGGATGGGGGCAGGGATTGGGATATGGGCCCCTGGTATCCTTACTCACTCAGTGAAACACAGCACAAGCGCTATTTTACACCGGTTTTGTGTGAGGCCGTGGTATCACTCCGGTCGAGCCGGCCACGGCTCTGCCACGGTAGATAAGTTATTGTTATCGTTATTATAAAGTTATTGATAACGGTCATCAAGCAATGACATTTAAATGACAAATGTAACCGACACATTAAACAATGAAAAATTACCCATCATTACAAAATCTACGAAACCATTAAGAGTAAAAGCATACAATAGGTAAAGTTTCCGAGTTCTAATAACAAATCACCATACCGTGAACACTTCATCACTGCAGCTATTAGCATTACCTCCGCCTAACATTTATCTCTTGGCTACCTGTCACACATTGCACTCTACCGTGAACAGTCATGCTGCTCGTTGGCTGCAGTGTGGGCGCGTCTTTGTTAACAAACACATGACGATTGCGCTTGCGCATTCGATTTTATTGATTTACACTTTGTTTTAAAATATTGTTGAATATGAAGAAAAATATTTAAAAAAAATTATAGTGTGACGGTCCATCCTACTAATTTTAAACTTGTGACTCAGCCCGTTTGTATTGCCGTTATTTTGATATGTTCTCGCGATAGAATTCAATTAACATGTTTTATCTCGACACGCAGTTAATAATATCCTTTCAAATAATTCTTTTACTGTATTAGATTTATCTCACTTTTCCTGTACACCTCAGTCTTAAAATGAATTAGTCGATACTTAATTTATTTTGAGCAACGTACTTTATAGTTAGCCGTAGTTGTGTTTTCATACATTAAAACATACCCTTTCTGTATTTAGAGGCTTAAAGGGGGGGGGGGGTTAATCGATGACATTTAATAGCTATGCGAAGCGATGATACCATGAGCTAGTTCCGTAACAAAGAAGCAGCAAGCAATAGAAGGAGTAAACTGAACATCATCCGACATAATATATTTAAATACAATAACTAAATAAAATTAAAATACTTGGAAATAATGATAAAAAAGAAATAACAATGTTTACATACAAGCCTCAAAAAATGCCTCCGCTTCATCGCCTACTGGTAGGGTTTCCAAATGGCTGGCAACATTGCCACGTTAAATGGCAATTCAAATTCTATGTGCTAGAAAAAGATCAGCTTCCTTTCTGGTCACGAGAAGCGTCAATCAGACACACTTAAAATATATTTTTATAAGAAGAGATGAATTTAAACGATTTATTACTGACTCCGAGCCGTTACTATAAAATATATTTATTTATTTATTTTTTTTTATTTATTTATCTTCTTTGCGTACATATTACAAAAATACTAAATAAAATGAGTGGCAAAAAAGTGAAAAAAATATATTTAATTATTCAATAGAGATAAATCATTAACCTTGTATATACATACACCTCATAGGGATTGTATATTTTTGCGATAAGAATCGGCTATAACGAAGAAAATATTGCAAACATTCCCGCCGTAGGAATCCCAATTAGATGTTACCTCATCGCTTCAGGGTAGATATTGGCATAGGCTTTCTAAATCTTCCTTAGTTTAAAGTCCCCGTGGGTGGGCCAGGAAGTATCTGAGAGGCACCCACGGGCTTTCATCGCCAATGATTCATATAACCTAGACGCCAACTATATTACCATCGCGACTATCTGTCTGAGCACATTAGTGAGTTTACTTCGAGGTGCCGGTGGCAGATTTATTTGCCGGAAATGCTACCAGTTGTTAATTGCAAGGTTATTATTATATTCAACTCACATTGAATGGAAAATAGCAAATTTGCGCAGGCTTGTAATTCTATTGTCGAGGCACAATGTTCTTAAATGTGAAATGTTTTCAGTTTTAATTTAATCCATCAAAAGTGTAATTGATTTATAAAATGGCATTAATAAGAAACCTATGACTGTATGAACATTAATTTTTACATCAATGTTTATACTTTATTTATTTTAAATATCACATAGGGAAAGTATTTAAATAAATGTTTGGTCTCTACTCATCTGAAGAACCTGGCGGTGTTATCTGAGTTTTTATTTTTTTTTTTGGTCATTTTGTTCGGATATAATCGACGATCACGTTACTGATCGAAGAGCTATAATTGACACTGGTTGGCAAACGATGACGTCGCGTCAATGACGTTACGGCCTAACGGGTTTTAGGGAAATAAAAATGTCAATATCTCGACATAACTAGCCTACATGTGTGACATAAATCCAATAGCAATCAATCTTTTTTCTTCAACACCTGTCTAAAATTGTATAAGTTGTCAAAGCTTTCGACACATTATTATCGTTAAATCCGAGACAAGTTATAGTAAGTTGACGCTAACGGCACCGTATCTCACTTCACTATTCTGATAATCTGATAGGTAGATATAACTTGTGTTTGCCGATAACGGAAAACGGGTGAGTTCAGCCTTAAGGATGTTTTTTACTAAACGATTTAAAGGCTAAATAATAGGATTTTTACAAGTTAAGGTGGCTGTAGATAGGTGATCAAAGTCACTTGCTGCGGCATAGTAAGACCTTTTGAACATGAGTAAAAGTTAAAAGATCTTGAAGTTTGTTTATAACGATAACATATTTCTCCAAGATTGTATTTGTTCTTCTTGACTATTTACTGCCTCAGTGGCGCAGTGGTAGCGTATGTGACTGCTGTGTAAGGTCTCGTATTTGATTCCCGGGTCGGATTAAATGTTTATGTGCATGTTTTACAAATATTTCTTTCGGAGTTTGCGTGGTGTTTACAAAAATAAAACAAAGTTGACGCTTGAATAGGTCAGGATCACATTTAAAAGTCAATACTGAGCAGTTGCTCTTGTTTTTTAAACGAAGCATTAGTTAACGTTAAATTACTTCTGGTATAGCGGTATTTTTTAATTTATTTTCTTTTAGAGGAAAATTTTATTTTTACACTTGCAGCAATTCATAGTTTGTATGCAAACTACAACGTATGAATTACGAATTCCTGATTTTTAACATCAGTATTTTAATGTGTTCTATTATTTGTAGCTAAATATAACGCTTCCGCTACCCCTTATGTATCACACCGTATGCCCAGAGCAAAGCAAAGCCCAGTAGCGGACTACTTTCACTGCGCGCCCCGGGAACACGAAATTCGACTAATAGTTTGAATTATTACTGCATCTATACTAACGGTCGCGGCTGCGCATGTCTGGGATTGCGGTGAAAGCCTTATTCCGATATTATTGGCGACTCTATTGTAAGTCTTATATTTTTAAGTACTTATTTCTGCATAGAGTTTTTTCAGTATCTATTTCTTTATAGAGGCACTCATAGCCCAGTTGCACTCGGTGATTAGAAACAATCAACGAGGGTAGGCACGCTCAGTACCTGAATGGGTGGCCGCTGGTGGCATATTACCACGAGCGTCTCCGTGATTCGGAGGTCACGTTAAGCAGTCGGTCCCGGTTGTTATCATACGATAACAGTCGTGAAGCTTAGTTGGAGGCCTTTGGGCGGCATAAAAACATCCAACGGCAAGATACGTAGCCACAACGTATGCTTGCCAGTTCCCAACCCGCGCTTGGCCAACGTGGGGACGTATGGCCATAACCCTCTCCTAAGAGGAGACCTGAGCCCAGCAGTGGGACATTATGGGTTGTTGATGATTTCTACATAGTTTGTAACTTTTGAATCTTTAATCTTTTCGTATGGATTTAAATAATGAAAATGCGTTGAGACGTAATAAAACTGAATTTGTTTCATTAACTACTTTTAGTTGAAAGTTATTCATTACATGATTGTTTTTTGAGGAATTAGGGAGCCGTATCTAGACAGCCGAGGTCCAGGCAATATACAGCATGAGTTATAAAAATTTCATTGCATGTTAAGTTATTTTCAATCGGGTCCAAAGTTTAAATGATATTTTCTGAGTTTAACACAAGGTCCAAGGAAGTTACATAGGTGACCCTTGAAAATTCGTTAATTTGAATAGAAATTTTGTTTGACTTCACAGAAAAATAAAATTTATAACTGTAGGTTGACGCTTAATTGTAGATTCTTAGCTACTCAATTTACAATAGGTTCTAACCTATGAGACTTTAGTTTGTTTTTTCACCGACTTCTTAACGTCCCTTATATTTAGTTCAAGTACGTTTATATACATGTATGTATTAATGATTAAACATCTACATTCTTCGAGAGACGTGCAGCAATAAAATCATTCCCAGTATGTTTTCTTTTATTTTTAAGACAATGCTCAAGTTACTTTAAAATGCCTCTGTTGCCTTTTTATGGTACATTCAGTGAAACTCGGTGTTCTTTATATACTTTAAAAAAATGCAGCACTTCGCTGCAATTTGCATCCGCCATTGTTTTCAGTAGGTAATCCATAATTTCCTGTTCCTGGGTTCCGTATTGGTTTTTAAAGTACCATTCTTAACAGTCGTGGTAATATTAATAAAAAAAATGGTTGAAAACAATTTTGACTTTTTTGAGGTATTTGTAAAATTAGTAGCAACTATCTAGAACTAAGCGCCATGTCTTCATCATATTGTTAATAATTTAATGAAATGTGAAGTCGTACATAATTTCTATTCAAATTAACGAATCTTTAAATGTTGAAACATAAGATTCAAAATTTGAAGATTCGTTTACATAGCTTCTATGTTTTATCTTTGAATTAAAATGATGATCTCTTTGTATTGTAATAAAAGTACCTAAATCATTTATATGGCGGTATACAAGGTCATCATTTTCTACAATCAGCAATTGTCAGTTATGATGAAGTACAAATACACGCAAGCTACGTACATACACATGTAACCAAGTGCGAGTATTACAAATTTGTTACCAAGATCTAAAGGTTGAGGGTCATCGAAGTGTACCTAAAATACAGAATAATTTTTGTCTTTGGAATTTGTAATAAAAAGTACTTTCTCACAATTAAATTTCTTGTGAAGTATTTTCGCAAAATACTTTATTAACGACTTGCACTAACCATAGATTACCACATTAAAAAAGTTTTTTTGAATTGCCTGATTGTAAGCGGTTACCACCGCTCATGGACACCCGCAACACCAGAGGCGACACAAGTGCGTTGCCGGCCTTTGGGAAAGGGGTTGAAGTATGGGTCTCCGGTATCCGATGTGGCGGCGTTGTGTTGACGGTGTCTCTGGACATCTCCAACATGGTCAAAAAATGGTCCTTCGAGAGCGTCCCCCCCCGGGTTGGGCGTAATTTGTTACGCCGATGACACCTTGGTCACAGCCCGGGTCGGGCGCATCCAGGCGCTCGGCTTGCGGGTGGCCCGTGATAAGACGGAGGCCCTGTTGTTCCATGGACCCCATCGTAGGCCGCCCTCCGGCGCTTCCATAGTGGTCAACTCGGTTCAGATTGGGTGACTATTGCCCACGGGCCTCGACCGAGGAGGTCGACATGGGGGCTGGCCGCTTTCGCGTTGCGATTANGTGAAGTCATACATAATTTCTATTCAAATTAACGAATCTTTAAATGTTGAAACATAAGATTCAAAATTTGAAGATTCGTTTACATAGCTTCTATGTTTTATCTTTGAATTAAAATGATGATCTCTTTGTATTGTAATAAAAGTACCTAAATCATTTATATGGCGGTATACAAGGTCATCATTTTCTACAATCAGCAATTGTCAGTTGTGATGAAGTACAAATACACGCAAGCTACGTACATACACATGTAACCAAGTGCGAGTATTACAAATTTGTTACCAAGATCTAAAGGTTGAGGGTCATCGAAGTGTACCTAAAATACAGAATAATTTTTGCCTTTGGAATTTGTAATAAAAAGTACTTTCTCACAATTAAATTTCTTGTGAAGTATTTTCGCAAAATACTTTATTAACGACTTGCACAAACCATAGATTACCACATTAAAAAAATTTTTTTGAATGATAACGGAAACGAGCATCTTATCGCCTGATTGTAAGCGGTTACCACCGCTCATGGACACCCGCAACACCAGAGGCGACACAAGTGCGTTGCCGGCCTTTGGGGAAGGGGTTGAAGTATGGGTCTCCGGTATCCGATGTGGCGGCGTTGTGTTGGCGGTGTCTCTGGACATCTCCAACATGGTCAAAAAATGGTCCTTCGAGAGCGTCCCCCCCCGGGTTGGGCGTAATTTGTTACGCCGATGACACCTTGGTCACAGCCCGGGTCGATATTACACACCGGTTTTCTAAGAGGCCGTGGTATCACTCCGGTGGAACCGGCCCATCCATGCCACGCCCAAGCGTGCTCTCCCACAAACAAAAAAGTTAACCTATCCGAGCCAGCTGATCAGTCTATAATGAGTAACTATTCTTAACATATTAACTTCGCTATCGCCTAGTAACCTACTTGGGCTGAGGGGGTCTGATAACAGTCTNTAGGCGCGTCTCTGGTGGCCTCAGAGGGTATTGGCAGTCAGAGCCTTATGGGGATACCGCACTGTGTCGATCAAGGTGGCATGCGCCTTGGCCGAAACACCCCCGTGGGATTTGAAAGGTGGAAGTGCTCGCCGAAGTTTATCGACGGGTGGCTGAATTCCGGGCGGAGAGTGGCTTTCAGAGGCCAGCTGTGAGAAGGCGACGTTACGGGTGTGCCGTACGTCGTCTAAATTGAATTTTTGACATCAGACGGTGCTCGCTTGAGTGCGGGCAGGCGCTTCGCTCCGCTCAGGGCCTCCGGTTTCCTAATTCACTCAATGAAACGCAGCGCAATCGATATTACACACCGGTTTTCTAAGAGGCCGTGGTATCACTCCGGTGGAACCGGCCCATCCATGCCACGCCCAAGCGTGCTCTCCCACAAACAAGAAAGTTAACCTATCCGAGCCAGCTGATCAGTCTATAATGAGTAACTATTCTTAACATATTAACTTCGCTATCGCCTAGTAACCTACTTGGGCTGAGGGGGTCTGATAACAGTCGCCTCACGTATAAAATCGACATTCAGCTGTATCGCTGTAGATATAAAGCCGACCCCAAACTAATTCGGGAAAAGAGGCTTAATATGTAATCATAAATAACGAAGCTTAACCTAAATACAAAATACATTATCCAACGTACCAACCCTCATGGCGGTTGGTACTGAACAGTAGTTATTGTTAACAAAAGACCAATTGATTTCTGACGTAAGGCTTGGCCGTTTTACACACAAAAACATATTACAATTTAAATCGTCGAATTGATGTATTGACTTGGTGTATGGCCGAGGTTCTTCTTCGAATATAAATGAATCGCCGTGTCAGGGTCAGGGTGGCCAGTCGCCGTGTTTGTAGTACCAGTTTTTGTCAGTCATTTCAAGAAATTTATACGGTCTTATTTTTTGCAACAATTCGTTGATTCTGTATTGTTTTATTTGAATTGTGCGGTAAATTACCGTTGCGTACTTTTTGTGTTCGATTTGTAAACTTTGAAACTTCGTGAGTTTTCACATTAATGATATAACTAATAACTGTAAACTTGGCTCCGTAAGAGACGTGAATATTGACTGACTGGATCGTAACATGAAAATTTACAGTTTTTATAATTTGTATCCTCTTTGGAAGTGAGTTTGAGTTTTTGAGTGAGTGTGAACGCTGGCACAAGTCGATACAACAAATATTTAAAAGGGTTTTTGGGTGTTGGTATCTTGTAAGGTATGTAGTTATTTGTTGTTCTTTATTTATAAAAGCGTGTTTATAACTCAATCTCGGTCATCGATTTACTAGTACCGACCAAGGTTGACTTCCTATATCACGTTACAAAACAATCCTCTAATGTTAGGGTTAGTTTCTGTAGTAACAGTAGTTAATTTAATAGATGTTACCTTGGCCCCGATGTTCTTGGCCATAAACTCTGTGTTTATATCCCTTGGCTGCCATAAAGGTTAGTCAAACATTGTAAAGGGGAGTAAATATTAACCATTAGTTTACTAAAAGGAGTTTTGTACACATTATTAAATATTTCCCAATCATGTTAACGACTGTATCCTCGTATATATCTTTCAATACATTATAAAACATGATAGCAAATAATAAAAACATCAATTAAGCAAGTGTGATACAAATTTTCGGAATGCATTAAATAATTATCAAATATGATATACGAAAAGACTATTTAAATTGAAATGTTCAGGCAATAATGTGATGTAAAAAGTGAACAAAATTAATTTAAATTGAAGTTTTTTAAGAAGGTTTGTATCTGAGGAATATGTGATAGCACATAGCAAAACAACTCGTGAAGTTCCAGGTATTGGTTTTCCTGTAGAAGACTGTGTTGCGAAGCAGGTACGTGTCGGTATGTCACAAGTTAGGTCCTTGTTTCTCGTATACGCTGTTCATGGAACCTGTCTCTCCAAAATAGGGCATCGTGCCTACCGATCCGTGTATAGTAAGATCAAGCATATAAAAAGCTAGCTTTTAATTCTTATGCAATTTCGTAACTAATAGTGTAATAAATTAATTCCTATTATTTTAAATAATATATATGACGTAAAAATAAACTAGAAACAACTCATAATAGTTATTTATGCAAATCACATGAGTGTTTTAATACCTAATGGTGTACAGTTGCATACAAGACCTTATCTACTCCCATGATATAAATCCTCTATTTTTGCAATACTAATATCGAACAAAAATGGCGGGATACGACCTGAACTTGAATAACAGTTCTTTTTTATTTACGGCGCTGTGGTAGTGAAAGACGCGTGCCTGATAATGTTCTTTTTTGAAAAAGGAATTGCATTATGAAATTTAGTACAATATTATAACACTCGTTTGGATGATATTAAAGTTATTATGACACAGTATGTATAGAGTATTTGTAATATGTCTTTCACAATAAAAAAGGAAAGAAGTATGCAGGCATATAACTTGTACTGGTAATGAAACAGCTATCGCTGCATATAATCGTTTGAAACGTTAGTACACGCGACATTCTCGGCTTCTATCTTAAAAAGTGAGACTATATTCGGCAGGAAAAATGTCAGTAACAGCTTGGTGTCGGGAAAAATACATTTTACATGCAATAGTAATGACAAATATATTATATCTTGTAGATTTAATACAACAACATAGTTTTCATTACTTAGTGATTTCAATTAGCTTTTAACCGAGACTCGGTTGTGTCGGTTATCACGGCAAAAATTAGCCGATGTCCTTCAAAAATCAAAGTCAATCTTAATATGCCTATGCAAACTTTATTGTTATCGGTGCAGCGGTTTAGTCGTAAAAGCGTAACAGACAGACAGTACTTTAGAATTTATCGCATTAGTATGGATTTTACTCTATATTAAGAACGTGGCTATTAATAAATTCGGTACTAAAATAAGCTCCTTTGAAGTATGAATCAACCCTCGTAACATTATTTAAATGCTCTTATCAGGAGTACCCACTCTAGATCCTCCCGTGACCTATTTACGGCGGCCTGTAGCAGACGACCCATCCTTGCGCTGACTGTCCTGACTTTGACCCGAGCTTAACATTATTCTGTCCTTGACACGGCACAGACAAGATTTTATTAAAGATGTTAGTAGTAAGGTACTAAATTATCTTTGCGTATTCTTAAACCCGACGCAAAAAGAGAGGTGCTATAAGTTTGACGTTGATGCCTGTCTGCCTGTGGCATCGTAGCTCTCAAACGAATGGACCTATTTCGATGCGATTTTATTTGAAAGCCAGTTTCTTTGCGGTGTTTTTTAACTATGTTTGGTTAATATCGGTCCAGCAGTGTCAGAGTATCAGCTCTTTTCCTAATGATGTAAGGCATATTTAGCGTATGATTACACGATTAAATAATTGTGTGGGGTATGTTTTAAATTTTAGCTTGTGACGTACTAAATATTATTCTGTCACTCTACAGTTGTTGTTGAATTAGAAAAATTGAAGAGAAATACTTCATATGCATGTTTATATTAACTTATCTAAAATACATTTATTTTACCTACAATTTTCCAATTTATACCTACGAGTTATTAAATAATTTATTTAAAACAGTATTTAATAGGATTTGCTCCTTTTAACCAAACAGTATATTCTCTTCTTGTATATTGTATAAATAAATACAAATAGTTATATTGAAATAAGCTTATGCAAAAATTTTGTTCATAAAAATTTTTCTCAATTTAGAAATCATTACGTATGTAATACCATAATGACTTTTAGAACTTTGTAATCATAGTGCGAATATTTAAATAGAGAAATAATTTATTTATTACTATCAATCGCTTCTCCATGTCTAAAACACAACGTTGTATTCGAAGTTTAAAGTAAAAGAAAATCCATCCAATAATTCATGACCAAGCCTCAGTAAATCAATACAAGTACTGCGATAGCTGTAACCTCGGCGATGGGCCTTGAACTCGACCTTCACCCTCGTCCTTCGCGTGACCTTTGTTCCATACTAAACACACAAGTATATAGTACCATTTTTTAAATTGTGCCCTATATGGGTATTTCTAAGTTCATTATTGCGATACCTTTAAAATCGTATTTTTGTTGTTCCAGGTACGTTTTGAGGCGATTAAAACTAGGCGTGATAAAAGTAAGTAGAAGTAAGAAAATAAAATTAAAATTGTGTAAGTAACTTCATACCTAAAAGCCA
Source organism: Hyphantria cunea (assembly GCA_003709505.1). NCBI lineage: Eukaryota > Metazoa > Arthropoda > Insecta > Lepidoptera > Erebidae > Hyphantria > Hyphantria cunea. The sequence goes on along the minus strand of PKRV01000868.1, from coordinate 385,070 downwards.
AGTTATTATAAATTTATTCAAAGAATTAAAGATAACATCATGTTTTTTAATAACAATAATTCGTTTTCTTCATAGAAAAATGTACAGTAATTATTGTGTAAGTAGAGAAATGAACTCTAGTGCCTTAGATAATATTCAAGACCAGTTTATGCCCTCGGCTCTGCCCGTGTATATATCGGTTATCACGGCAAATAGGAGCATATGTGTTATTCTGATGTATAAGTTATATTACTTTAAAGTTTCATCCAAATCCGTTGAGTAGTTTTTACGTGAAAGAGTAACAAACATCCATTCATACAAACTTTAGCGTTTATAATATTAGTAGGATCTTAGTAGGTTGTATTTTCAGTACCTGCAAGCTGGTACGTAGGTAGATATTTAGATATCAAATAAATTTTCGGAATGATTTATCAAGTTTGTCAGAGAGATTTCATCCTTAACGATCGATGCAATAAAAGTGCTGGGTGTAATTTTTATAGATTTTAGTCAGTTCGATTCTCGGGTGTGGCAAGCGGATTTTCGCAATTCTTTGGAAGCAGTTTTCTTTCTTTTCAAAAATAAAGGAAGTTTTCTTTGAGTCAATTTTCTATCTAAAGTATTAAGAGTACCGTCCCTTCATGCGGCATTACAAAATTCCACCCTGTAGAATTATTATTATTTCCCCCTTATAGAAAATATTAAATATATATTTTATAAGGGGAGTGAGTTTGTCAAAATATTTCATCATCAGCCTATCGTTTTAAATATTTAGTGTACAACTAAATATTTTGACAAACTCACTCCCCTTATATTATTTACACACATATACTAAACATGTGTAGAGTATACTTGAGTCGCTCCCGTCATGCAGTACCAGATATTTTTCAGAATAAGCTGACCGNCCGAGCTTAACATTATTCTGTCCTTGACACGGCACAGACAAGATTTTATTAAAGATGTTAGTAGTAAGGTACTAAATTATCTTTGCGTATTCTTAAACCCGACGCAAAAAGAGAGGTGCTATAAGTTTGACGTTGATGCCTGTCTGCCTGTGGCATCGTAGCTCTCAAACGAATGGACCTATTTCGATGCGATTTTATTTGAAAGCCAGTTTCTTTGCGGTGTTTTTTAACTATGTTTGGTTAATATCGGTCCAGCAGTGTCAGAGTATCAGCTCTTTTCCTAATGATGTAAGGCATATTTAGCGTATGATTACACGATTAAATAATTGTGTGGGGTATGTTTTAAATTTTAGCTTGTGACGTACTAAATATTATTCTGTCACTCTACAGTTGTTGTTGAATTAGAAAAATTGAAGAGAAATACTTCATATGCATGTTTATATTAACTTATCTAAAATACATTTATTTTACCTACAATTTTCCAATTTATACCTACGAGTTATTAAATAATTTATTTAAAACAGTATTTAATAGGATTTGCTCCTTTTAACCAAACAGTATATTCTCTTCTTGTATATTGTATAAATAAATACAAATAGTTATATTGAAATAAGCTTATGCAAAAATTTTGTTCATAAAAATTTTTCTCAATTTAGAAATCATTACGTATGTAATACCATAATGACTTTTAGAACTTTGTAATCATAGTGCGAATATTTAAATAGAGAAATAATTTATTTATTACTATCAATCGCTTCTCCATGTCTAAAACACAACGTTGTATTCGAAGTTTAAAGTAAAAGAAAATCCATCCAATAATTCATGACCAAGCCTCAGTAAATCAATACAAGTACTGCGATAGCTGTAACCTCGGCGATGGGCCTTGAACTCGACCTTCACCCTCGTCCTTCGCGTGACCTTTGTTCCATACTAAACACACAAGTATATAGTACCATTTTTTAAATTGTGCCCTATATGGGTATTTCTAAGTTCATTATTGCGATACCTTTAAAATCGTATTTTTGTTGTTCCAGGTACGTTTTGAGGCGATTAAAACTAGGCGTGATAAAAGTAAGTAGAAGTAAGAAAATAAAATTAAAATTGTGTAAGTAACTTCATACCTAAAAGCCAAGTTATTATAAATTTATTCAAAGAATTAAAGATAACATCATGTTTTTTAATAACAATAATTCGTTTTCTTCATAGAAAAATGTACAGTAATTATTGTGTAAGTAGAGAAATGAACTCTAGTGCCTTAGATAATATTCAAGACCAGTTTATGCCCTCGGCTCTGCCCGTGTATATATCGGTTATCACGGCAAATAGGAGCATATGTGTTATTCTGATGTATAAGTTATATTACTTTAAAGTTTCATCCAAATCCGTTGAGTAGTTTTTACGTGAAAGAGTAACAAACATCCATTCATACAAACTTTAGCGTTTATAATATTAGTAGGATCTTAGTAGGTTGTATTTTCAGTACCTGCAAGCTGGTACGTAGGTAGATATTTAGATGTCAAATAAATTTTCGCAATGATTTATCAAGTTTGTCAGAGAGATTTCATCCTTAACGATCGATGCAATAAAAGTGCTGGGTGTAATTTTTATAGATTTTAGTCAGTTCGATTCTCGGGTGTGGCAAGCGGATTTTCGCAATTCTTTGGAAGCAGTTTTCTTTCTTTTCAAAAATAAAGGAAGTTTTCTTTGAGTCAATTTTCTATCTAAAGTATTAAGAGTACCGTCCCTTCATGCGGCATTACAAAATTCCACCCTGTAGAATTATTATTATTTCCCCCTTATAGAAAATATTAAATATATATTTTATAAGGGGAGTGAGTTTGTCAAAATATTTCATCATCAGCCTATCGTTTTAAATATTTAGTGTACAACTAAATATTTTGACAAACTCACTCCCCTTTTATTATTTACACACATATACTAAACATGTGTAGAGTATACTTGAGTCGCTCCCGTCATGCAGTACCAGATATTTTTCAGAATAAGCTGACCGGCTGGTTTAAAAAGCGATATTTTTATATTTTTCACATATTTTACCGATATATTGAAAGTCTTCTGTAGAGTAGGCCAAAGCCCGAAGTTGGCGTTGTCATGGTTTTTAGTGGTAATAGTGAACTTCGTAAAAGGGACGGATACCATAAGAAATTATTCACTTCATCCATAAAAAATACCTATGAAATAAGTATTAAATTTCTATGTAAGCAATTTATTGGTCAATAGTGTTATAAAAGGGGGCCAGTTGTCATTACCAAGATTGTTATGATCATAGGCTCGTGCGTAGACACCCACACCACGCGTCTCCGATAGCGATCTATGGACTATCTCAGCAGGACATCGAGCGATTATACAACGAATTATCGATGACTGTTGATAACGTAACAACTTGCGTCATTGTTTCATTGTATTGGACAATGAGTCAACGAACTTTACTTTTTGCATGGTTCAGCGTAACTGTTCTAATACTATGTGATCTATATTATATTGATTACAATAGAGTTACCAACTCTAAATTATTCTTTTTTTGGAACGGAAAATGCTATTCATTTCTCATAATACTTGCTTATTTTCGGTTTCAATTGATATGTTTAACAAACGAAGCGGGTGCTATACTTTCTACGAGTAATCTGCGACCGCGCTGATCTTCCATCGCATCGTCGATGGACAGATGACTTAAGGAAAATTTCTTGCAGAAGGTGGAACTGTCCAAGAGCCGGAGTTTAGGCGATATTTGGAAGAGGCCTCCGTTAAACAGTGGATATAGATTTGTTTAAGATTGATCTATTATCACATAAACTTGTTTTAAAATAGCTTACATCATCAGGGCGTATTACTGCGTCGTTAGTGTAGTGGTTAGCGTAAGCGGCTTCAGATCGAAAGGTCTCGGGTTCGATTCCCGGGTTGGTTTCTGTTGAGTTTTTCTTACAAGAAATTCATAATGGCAGCCCGTATGGAAAACGGTTGTGTTTTCCGCCTGTGCCTCGGAGAGCACGTTAAACTATCGGTCCCGGTTGTAATGAACATCTATGGTAATCATTATTGGGAAGTCAGTGCTCTCTCTCAAATATACTCACAACTAGTTCAAGCTTCGAATTCAGTTCACAGATTACCACAGTTCAGATTTTCAGGTAAAACTGGTTGAATAAGTAACCGACCCCAAAATAATCTTAGAAATAATAAAAGCTAGGAAGATGATGTTCAGGGCATATTAAAACAATACCGTATTTGCTCTATAATTAATGTACAATGATATTGACTCATATTTATTAAGCTAAGTTTGTACGGAACGATGTCTTATTAACAATTTTCAAATTCTATGACCCAGTCGACACAGACGAAGCAATAGAGGTGTGTCAGGACCCTAGTAAGTGGAGATCAATTATCTCTGCCTAACCCTCTGTAAAAAGGCGTGATTGTATGTACATATGTATGTACATCGTTCAGTGGCCAAAATGCCAGACACGGAATTATACACAGCAGCCACCGCGACAAAGTGAAATAATTTATTTAAAATAAAATGTATAGTACCTCTAGTGTCCCCTTATCCTGGATAATTAGCGTTCTTTATGGAACTCCTTCGTTCAGCAGTTGACACTCCTATATTGATTTACAGCATCATCATATCTACAGCTTTTAGTAGTCTACTGCTGGAAATAGGCTTCTCCTGAGAAAGTAGGTTTTGATCAACTTCTTCAACTGGGTATAGATGGTTGATTGAGTTTCCTTATAGAGGTGATGCTTCTTTACTTTGATCTACTCCTTAATATTGCTAAATAAAAATAGTCGTTCAATGTGGTATTAATATGGAACTAAGAGGTGTGAAATTGGAGAGCTATGACCAGCAGTGGACTGCGATAGGCTGATAATAATGACGAATGTGCTATTACAGTACTCATATTTCTGAAATAATCTCTTTAATTATTTATTTATTTAAACTTGTTGCAATTATTGTACAAAAAGCGGACTTAATGCCATGAGGCATTCTCTCCCAGTCGACCTTCAGATGATGTAGAAATTAGATGCGGTAGATGCAAAGATATAGTTTATCATGGTAAATAATGGTATTTTTAATAATATTTAACCTACACAAAATAGAACCAATTAACATAAATTTACTATTACGTGAATTAATAATATAAAATACATATAATTATACACATACAAAGTTTAATTATATATTAGTACACAGTCGAGTACTAGTGTTTGTGACACTGTAATTACACGTATTAAATGATACAATTAAATGTAGTCATGAATTATTTTTATGTTCATTAAGTATATGTTAAAGTCAAAATATTATTTTTTCCACGAGATTAAAATCTGACTCAGTAAAAATCTCTGGCAACCCTAATTATTGAATATATGAGGTCTGTGCTCAACACTCGTGACAACTACTTATATTCTGGTCCATAATTTGTAATGTTTTATTAACAAAAGCCCCTTGTTGACCCTTCCTTCCCGTCCTACTCTCCGATAGAAATCTGTGATGCAAGATATCATTTATCATAAGCACTTTCACGCTGATAAATNTCTTTTTTTGGAACGGAAAATGCTATTCATTTCTCATAATACTTGCTTATTTTCGGTTTCAATTGATATGTTTAACAAACGAAGCGGGTGCTATACTTTCTACGAGTAATCTGCGACCGCGCTGATCTTCCATCGCATCGTCGATGGACAGATGACTTAAGGAAAATTTCTTGCAGAAGGTGGAACTGTCCAAGAGCCGGAGTTTAGGCGATATTTGGAAGAGGCCTCCGTTAAACAGTGGATATAGATTTGTTTAAGATTGATCTATTATCACATAAACTTGTTTTAAAATAGCTTACATCATCAGGGCGTATTACTGCGTCGTTAGTGTAGTGGTTAGCGTAAGCGGCTTCAGATCGAAAGGTCTCGGGTTCGATTCCCGGGTTGGTTTCTGTTGAGTTTTTCTTACAAGAAATTCATAATGGCAGCCCGGAGTATGGAAAACGGTTGTGTTTTCCGCCTGTGCCTCGGAGAGCACGTTAAACTATCGGTCCCGGTTGTAATGAACATCTATGGTAATCATTATTGGGAAGTCAGTGCTCTCTCTCAAATATACTCACAACTAGTTCAAGCTTCGAATTCAGTTCACAGATTACCACAGTTCAGATTTTCAGGTAAAACTGGTTGAATAAGTAACCGACCCCAAAATAATCTTAGAAATAATAAAAGCTAGGAAGATGATGTTCAGGGCATATTAAAACAATACCGTATTTGCTCTATAATTAATGTACAATGATATTGACTCATATTTATTAAGCTAAGTTTGTACGGAACGATGTCTTATTAACAATTTTCAAATTCTATGACCCAGTCGACACAGACGAAGCAATAGAGGTGTGTCAGGACCCTAGTAAGTGGAGATCAATTATCTCTGCCTAACCCTCTGTAAAAAGGCGTGATTGTATGTACATATGTATGTACATCGTTCAGTGGCCAAAATGCCAGACACGGAATTATACACAGCAGCCACCGCGACAAAGTGAAATAATTTATTTAAAATAAAATGTATAGTACCTCTAGTGTCCCCTTATCCTGGATAATTAGCGTTCTTTATGGAACTCCTTCGTTCAGCAGTTGACACTCCTATATTGATTTACAGCATCATCATATCTACAGCTTTTAGTAGTCTACTGCTGGAAATAGGCTTCTCCTGAGAAAGTAGGTTTTGATCAACTTCTTCAACTGGGTATAGATGGTTGATTGAGTTTCCTTATAGAGGTGATGCTTCTTTACTTTGATCTACTCCTTAATATTGCTAAATAAAAATAGTCGTTCAATGTGGTATTAATATGGAACTAAGAGGTGTGAAATTGGAGAGCTATGACCAGCAGTGGACTGCGATAGGCTGATAATAATGACGAATGTGCTATTACAGTACTCATATTTCTGAAATAATCTCTTTAATTATTTATTTATTTAAACTTGTTGCAATTATTGTACAAAAAGCGGACTTAATGCCATGAGGCATTCTCTCCCAGTCGACCTTCAGATGATGTAGAAATTAGATGCGGTAGATGCAAAGATATAGTTTATCATGGTAAATAATGGTATTTTTAATAATATTTAACCTACACAAAATAGAACCAATTAACATAAATTTACTATTACGTGAATTAATAATATAAAATACATATAATTATACACATACAAAGTTTAATTATATATTAGTACACAGTCGAGTACTAGTGTTTGTGACACTGTAATTACACGTATTAAATGATACAATTAAATGTAGTCATGAATTATTTTTATGTTCATTAAGTATATGTTAAAGTCAAAATATTATTTTTTCCACGAGATTAAAATCTGACTCAGTAAAAATCTCTGGCAACCCTAATTATTGAATATATGAGGTCTGTGCTCAACACTCGTGACAACTACTTATATTCTGGTCCATAATTTGTAATGTTTTATTAACAAAAGCCCCTTGTTGACCCTTCCTTCCCGTCCTACTCTCCGATAGAAATCTGTGATGCAAGATATCATTTATCATAAGCACTTTCACGCTGATAAACACTGTAAATAACTGTAATTAATGCAATTCATGTTTACCGCAATTGATATATAACTGACTTTACTTAGTCTATCTGTGTATTCTAATTATGTCAAGAGAATATTTCATTTCATATAGTACCCAACCACGGCGAAATAATATTTTTGAACTCTAAACATGTTTCTCCACCGTGTCACTGGACCGATTTTGATGGATGAGGTGTCGATATGATAGATATATGTCGGATGAGATAGATTCCTAATAAAAACTCGGGTTTTTTGGTTCTTTAGCAAGAACTGTAGATATGTAATTAAAACATTTTACACTTTATGTACTGGGGTCATGGTGGGGCTTAAAGTATTTTTAATATTTTTAAAATAATGATTTTTTTCTTATTAAAAACTTCAGATTCTTTCTAATTTTTGAAGTCATAATTCTATCATCGTCATATAAAGAAAAACTCATTGATTGTATTTGAAACTTCTTTGTAATATTTAAAATAATCTTAGGTTGTAAAACAAGAATGCATTTGTGTAAAAATAAATCATACGAAAAAGAAAAAGAAGAGAATTAAGAGGGAAAAACTTGCATTTAAAATATTTGTAAATAACGTAACAAAATTTAGAATCATCGGACTAAACAATTTTTACACGTTTCTTTCTTTTCAAATGTATAAAAAATGATAAGCATACTAACGTAGTTAACTAAGGTTAATAATCAATTTAACAGACACAGGTTTTAAATACGATGCAAGTTAACGGGCCTATATTCTTTATCATATCCAATTTAAAACGACCTCTGGTTGAGTTCAAAATTACCGTTTTTTATTCTAAATTATTTTCGTCTTCAAGGGACGGCGAGATCAAATTGTGCTGGTGGATTTAATTATGCATGGCCCACACTGTCCTGATTCTTCCCACACTATTCTCTTAAACTCGATTGAAAAGAACAATGCTTTCACACTGGCTTAATATTTCTTCTAATTAACAAACGTGTGAACAGACATTTGATTAGCGAGTGATTTTAAGCCGCATAGAATTCCTAGGTGACTAGGCAAACATTGTTTTGGAGTATTTAAAAAATATTGTCAAAAATATAAATTGAAGGGTGTCATCATTATCATTTGCTATTGATGTTGACCAATTCTCAGACCTACCCGAAATGCACACAAAATTTCATATAAATTGGTGCAGCCGTTTCGGAGGAGTTTGGTAACAAACATCAATTTTATATATTACATGTAACAAACACTAATATGTATAAGTAGAGACATATATGTATCAACAAAGTAAATAATTGCGATATTTGTCTTTTGATAATTATAATAATGTAGTTGATACCCATATATACAGTTTATAAAAATATATTTCAAGCTACCAAAAAAGTAGAATACATAATTGCGGTTAGGTCTAAGATTTACAATATACTAAAAACTTAAAGTACTGGCCCTCGCTTTTATAAACGGTATATACTAACTATATAAACTAATATATATATTATCGCTATGCACATAAAACCAAGCAGGGCCCACCCAGTATGTAATATTGTAATGTAACTGATAAACTAATTGGATTCGATACACGAACAAGTTGGATTCATGTATTCAAAGCCTCATAAAATATTAAATGATATGTAAATGAATTAAGGAAGCTATAGAAGGTATTTTCAGTTTATGTAATTTTATGGCGTCTAAGTGAAAGCAAAAGGCATTTTTCATTTATTTTATTATCCATCAATTTAGTAGTAAATGATGCTGCGATCTAATGTGCTCGTAAATATGCACGTTAGTTTTCTTAGAATATAGGTTTTTGTAAGTTACCATTAAGATGAATTGCATAAAGACTGCCATTGGTAATGCTAATTGTCAATTTTTGTATCTTCATAATTGAAGTGGATACAGGTACTTTGTGTTCAGTATCTTTTTCAAGCCTTTTTCAGTGAATAGAAACCCATGCTGATGATTTTTTTTCTTTTTTAAATGTAAAGAAGGAACTTTAAATGTACATATTTATATAATAATATTATAAATTCGAACATACCTATCTGCCTGTTACGCTCACACGTCTAAACCGCTGCACCGCACTCAATGATTTTAGATAATAAAATTGATACAAGTAAGTGGATAATTAAGAAATGACGTAATTATTAAAAACTAAATGACGCTTAAACGTATTTTAACGAAAATCTTTACATGGTATAACATAAACTCGGTGCTTGTTCTTATACGCTTAGATCTTTCAAACTTCGCATCGGATATTGATACGATTTTTACCAACAGGGCGAGTGATTCAAGAGGAATATTTAAATATAATAACTGTGGCAGAGTCATACTTAAAAGACCGACAACTAATGCTTGTTACAAGTTACATTCATAGAATATTTTTTAACAAATATGTTTCACGAAATAACACAACTCAGTTACATTTTACTCCGCATATCATTGTGGATGGCATGTTATAAAACGTACTTAAAATATAGGCACTTGAAATAACAATATTGTAATACTAGATTTTATATAGTAAATCTATATAAAACCTAACTTAACTGTGCACTTTAGGTTCTACCAGCTACTTACTAGTTTAAGTACACAACTTACACATGTATGTGTATTCGAAGAAAGAAAACATTATTTGCATAAAATTTTACTGCTAAGACTTAATAACTTATATTTGCCTAATTAATAAGATTCTATTAAAAATAATCAATAGATGAAAGTAATAGATTCATCTTAATATCTTATTGAGTGCGATTGGAAACCACAAGCTTAAAATGGCTACAATATTGCTATTGCGGCAGGGACAAAATGAAGTGGACAGTAGCTATAGACCTTTATTTCACTTCAAACTAATTTCATTATGAAAATAATTCATGAACTATGCTTTCTAACATCTTTTCATATTTATTTGTATCAGTTTACGATTCCATCTGGTTTCACTGTCCGCCCGCGACTAGTGCAGACGCAAACTGCAGTTGCATTAATTAATGTGCAGCCGTAGTTGCGCCCACGCATGCGTAGAAAGTACGCGACCCGCTTAGATCTGTTGAAGTTACATGCGATGTCAATATATTGGTGAAATTACCGTTTAAGTACCTATTTTGCTATAGATGTTTAATAAGTTTTGTGTTTAAGATTTAAAACAGTAGGTAATTAACCGTATTGGTTATTGCTACTGTAAAATCTTATTTAATGAGGGATGCTTTAACGTAAGATCATAACTTGTTCTATGAAGAATTGTTCTATGGAATTATCGGGTAATTTTATTGGACTAAAAAAAGATTTCCCAAAAGTCAAACATTTAGTCCTGATCTATGGATAGCTTTGGTCTTCCTTGTGTAGGGTCTTGAACGGATCTAATATACTTGATTAATCGAAATTCGGCAATGATTTCTTTAATTAGTTTGTTTCAATCTGAAACACAAAATGTGATAAGAAAACTTACTACTATCTATCTGAATTTAAGATACAATTTGAATGATATTGCGTGAGTGAAGAAATAAAAAGGATATACAATATACATCGTACGTATTGCTGCAACTACATAGACTCTAAAATAATAATAATAATGGTTAGTATTACAGTTGACGGAAGTAGATGTCGTGTTATAGGTACGTAATGATATTAATACGGTAGGTCGATATTAGCAAAATCGGATGGAATTGATAAGATTAACACCTTACTAACTAAAGAAACGAACGGGCTCTAAGCTAGTAGTACCATGTAAATACTAATCGCCCTAGCTAACAGTCGCATGTTGCGAACTTGCAAATTGCCATCAAATTAACGGCACTGCAAGTGGTGGCGACCTAGGGTTGCCAGGTTAATATCTGTTGACTAAATTATCGTTAACTATCATTCTATCCTCCTTTATTGTTTCTTAAGTTTAATGTGAAAGCTGATTGGTTATTTAAACACTGAAAGTAGAAAAGTTTATATGCTTAAGAATGTAAAATATTAAATTGTCGAACTTTAAAATAATTGCACCCAACTACGTAGTTTTAATATAAAATGCCATTACTGATACAAGTATTTAGGAATACATTTTGAAATATTCCATCTAGTCCAAAGTATTGTGTTATTTGTTTTTTTAATGAATAACTTCACATATTGCGTACGAAGTAGCTTCGTAAACTATACTTTTCAAAATCTAATAAAATAACACTTCGCGTTATATGATAAGTTATTTTTTATTTTTATATAGAAAAGCTGCGATTTTGTTATCAACCCTACTGTTTCTATCTAATCTTTTCATTACACTAGCTATCTTAGTGTCATCCTACCATTATCTTAGTTAAATCCAGTATAGTAACCAGTTGAAAACTCTAAGATAGACTCCAGATAAATACAAATGTATGAGATTGATGTTTCTAGTCCATTTACGATCATCCATTATAGATAAACTTACTAACGAACAAATATAGATAAACGTCCTACAGAATATAAGTTTTATTCTATTGACAGAAGTAAAGTGGTGGACAGAACGTAAGTAGATTTTTCATAGTCCAACAAAATGAAGTCGCTTTCGCTGGTAGTCCTGTTAGATCTTTTAAATCATTCAACGGATTTTAATGCAGTTTGTCGCAACAGATAGAGTGATTAAAGTTGTTATACATGCATAGTATAGTAGAAAAAAATTAAGAAATTTAAAGACTTCCGTGCAAAGGCGGGCCGGGCGCTGGTTAAATATAAATTCATTTTTTTATTTAGTGTAATAATTAAAAAGTAAGTACATAGCTGTTCTAAATTCATTAGTTGAAACAAAAAGATTGAAGTGTGGTAGGGTTACAAAGAAGGTGCACAAATACCTACAGCATATTACATTCAGTCTCCGCCGCCACTAAAGGTCTCCGAATTTATCAAAGACAAAAACTGTTAGATTATAATGTTCCCTATTTTTCTTCTTATAAACATCACATTATCCCTATATAACATCACTGCGTCATGACCATTCAAGTTTTTCTTCGGAATCTTAAAGTGTCAACCCCACTTCAATGCCCACGAACCTCATGAATATAATTCGTTTCGACTTTGGAAATCTCAATACAAATTTATAGCGTACTTTGTTATAATAATAAAACATTATCCTAATAAAATACTGCAACCAAACAAAAGGTCGCAGCTTATAAATTACACAATATAAAACTACTAAGTCTTAGTGTTGCTCGGCTACTTTCTACAACAACTTCTTAAACCATTAAGGTCTTTGTTCACGTTACCGGCCTTTATACTATATCGAAAAATTAGTTCAATTTTTGTCGTAATTGTTTATAGAATAATAAATATGAATTACAAAAACTGACTTATTTCAATACATATTAATGACCAAAAGAATATATGGGTATCTCGTTTAAACATAAAAGATGTAGATCAGGTGAATTTTATTTCTTAAAAATAAATAATTTGTCGATGGTTCTTTTTCATAATTCTCATGATCTCATGTTTCACTGGATGGAGACTTTACCAGATCCCATAAAATTACTTTATTTTAGTTCGCTACTGATAATTCTGGTTTCTAGTGAATCACTCGTATCGCTGTAAAATCGATCCATTTTATCGATAAAAGTGAAAATTATATTGATATTAGTAGACGTTACACACCCGTAATGCACCGTAAAATGAGTTTGTACTGTTCTTTGGAATTGTTATTGCTCTGTAAATATATTATTTATGATACCAGGAGCATTAATGTCTTGAACTGTTAAAAAACGTTGAATTTATTGCACTGTAATGTTAGACATTAAAATTGACAATGTTTTTTAAATTTAGTGTAACTTTATGGAATAATGGTCCGGTAGACTGCATAAGTTAGGTACTTAATTTAAGTTTTATGGAAATCTCAACCAATAGAACTGCAACCGGCGAAGATTACGCTATATTAGATTTTTTAATTAATTATAAGAACTGATTGCCATACGAACATCTTATGTTAGAGCCCTTTTTGCCCGCGCGGAAAACCCCTCGGATACCACCGGTGATCTGTCGGAGTCGAACCGACTAAAACCGAGGAGCCGGGGAACTATGTACACCCTAGAAAGGAAAACTCTGGAACCCCGACGTACCTCGGTCCAACTACGGTTCATAGGTGGCCCGGTGAAAACCCCATTGTTTCCGTCATCTGTTAGAGCCCTAAAACCTGACAAGAATCTTTCTCCAGAATTAATCAAAATTCTTTAGAAAGACTGTTAATTGAACTTGGATTGTGATTGTGAAGATTTTATGGCAGTCTTTATTCATATATAATCAACGTTCAACCGGACATAGTTCGAGAAAAAGGCCTTGGGAGGACTAAGATTGGTGAAAATGATATAAATCTAAAAGATTTTGGAATAAAAATAAACTAGTAAATAAAAAGTATTTGTTAAAAATCTAAGTTGAATTGTTTTGTTGCCTCTTTTTCTTATAATTATCTGTCGCTGTACTGTGGCCAGTAGTCCATTTAATTATTCAGAATTACGGAAGTTGAACATATTAAAGCTGCCTTGTCTAATCTGAATCAAACGTCCTCTTAGCCTTTCGTCCTTTGAACCTTTGTAGAACATCTCAGATGAATAGCTCGCAGAAATGTTAACAAATTATCGTAGCACGTCAACTCCATTTATCTCTCGGTTCTTGTAGCTCTCTGTAGGTCACCGTGATTTATTTAATCATGTGTTTTCTTGCTTGCTATAAATATTTTGCACGTGTAAGATAAAGCTGACATTTTCGTACATGCTAAAGATGGCTTGATAGAAAAGTGAATTGGTAATGACTTCTTACGTATTTTTTTTTACTTATAAGCATAATTTTTTTTTAATGTCAAAGAGGCATATGAGGCAATTGAAATCAAAAATCATGTATAGATTAGGGTGACCGTTAACTATCTGGCAGCTCATATGCCTGCCATTACCAATACAGTGGTATAAGAAATTGGTCTGTTACTATCTGTTAGTACTTTTAGTTAAAATAACTGAATTCGTAAAGTAGCTAAATGTGTCAAAAGTAAGTCGTAAATAGTGTAAGTGTGCTAAGATTGGTGTACACGTAGTGGATGTTAAATCGTGACTTGATGCCTGCATTAACATATTAACTCTGTACAAACGAGGGCGCTCGCTCCGGTTGCCTCCAAAAGGCTACGATTATCGAGCATTATCGATTAGATCTTGTCGACTTCAACCCCTCCCTACAATACGCGTTTGGTTTTACAGCTTATTATAGCCATTGTTTTTGTGAAACAGCTTTATGTGTCTACTAGCTGTTGCCCGCGGCTGTGCTTGCGTGGAAGTTGATTATATGTATTTAGTTAAAAACTGTAAGTATGTATGAATAATGCATTCATGTTTTTAAACGTATTTATTTTTAATCAATATCCTATTAATAAGGACTTTCATACAAACTTTCGACTCTTATTTTAACCTGAATTCCCATAAATGATGATACAAGTATTAATTTATTTGTAATCAAAATCCTGAAGACAAAGTTTCAGGCTGCTTACTTTAAAAATGATAACCTTCCAGACTAGAACAGAAGAACAGATTTAGAATATCCAGAAATAAATACGTATCTACTCATATTTAATCAGTTGCCCAAAAATAAAGTTTCATATTTCTAATTTAAAAAATGACGGCATACAAACTTTCACCCTCTTAGGGGTTTAGATTCCGAAATTCCTTGCTTACTAGTCTATTCAATAAAACGATCTTACTTACGAACCAAATTTCATGGCCCTAAAGTTTCTCGGCGATGATGAATCAGTCAGTCAGGACATGTTATTTTATAAGTATAGATGAATTATGTAAGATAATAATGAATGAATAGTTTATTGACGTAACTCAAGTCATTTCTAGTTTATTTTCATTATCAAAAACCTTTAGTAGTCGGCTGCTGCNTAGCTCTCTGTAGGTCACCGTGATTTATTTAATCATGTGTTTTCTTGCTTGCTATAAATATTTTGCACGTGTAAGATAAAGTTGACATTTTCGTACATGCTAAAGATGGCTTGATAGAAAAGTGAATTGGTAATGACTTCTTACGTATTTTTTTTTACTTATAAGTATAATTTTTTTTTAATGTCAAAGAGGCATATGAGACAATTGAAATCAAAAATCATGTGTAGATTAGGGTGACCGTTAACTATCTGGCAGCTCATATGCTTGTTATCCAATACAGTGGTATAAGAAATTGGTCTATTACTATCTGTTAGTACTTTTAGTTAAAATAACTGAATTCGTAAAGTAGCTAAATGTGTCAAAAGTAAGTCGTAAATAGTGTAAGTGTGCTAAGATTGGTGTACACGTAGTGGATGTTAAATCGTGACTTGATGCCTGCATTAACATATTAACTCTGTACAAACGAGGGCGCTCGCTCCGGTTGCCTCCAAAAGGCTACGATTATCGAGCATTATCGATTAGATCTTGTCGACTTCAACCCCTCCCTACAATACGCATTTGGTTTTACAGCTTATTATAGCCATTGTTTTTGTGAAACAGCTTTATGTGTCTACTAGCTGTTCCCCGCGGCTGTGCTTGCGTGGAAGTTGATTATATGTATTTAATTAAAAACTTTGTAAGTATGTATGAATAATGCATTCATGTTTTTAAACGTATTTATTTTTAATCAATATCCTATTAATAAGGACTTTCATACAAACTTTCGACTCTTATTTTAACCTGAATTCCCATAAATGATAACACAAGTATTAATTTATTTGTAATCAAAATCCCGAAGACAAAGTTTCAGGCTGCTTACTTCAAAAATGATTACCTTCCAGACTAGAACAGAAGAACAGATTTAGAATATCTAGAAATAAATACGTATCTACTCATTTTTAATCAGTTCCCAAAAAATAAAGTTTCATGTTTCTAACTTAAAAAATGACGGCCATACAAACTTTTAACCTCTATTTCACCCCCTTAGGGATTTAAGTTCCGAAATTCCTTGCTTACTATTAACATTACTACTACTTTTAAAAAAAACGGTCTTACTTACGCACCAAATTTCATGGCCCTAAAGTTTCTCGGCGATAATGAATCGACTGATTCATCATCCCCGAGAAACTTTAGGGCCATGACTGACTAGTCAGGACATGTTATTTTATAAGTATAGATGAATTACGTAAGTTAATAATGAATGAATAGTTTATTGATGTAACTCAAGTTATTTCAAGTTTATTTTCATTATCAAAAGCCTTTAGTAGTCGACTGCTGGACAAGAGATCTTTCCTGAGAAAATAGCTCCTGTCTTATATAAAACGACTGTGAGACGGTTTAGTCTAGCTTGTTTAAACTTTAAACAATTTATTGCAATGCGTCAAGATTTGTTTTTCAATGATTTCATATATCAATAGATACATCCTCGCTTAATATAATTTAATTTTCGCTCTAAAACATCATTATATAACGTACAACAAGACAAGAAAATGTAGCTAAAGACACATAATAAGTTTCCGATGGCGACATGTTGTCGCTTAGTTAATTAGTTTGGTGTTTGACTTGTTGCGGACATCCGCTAGTTACATGCATATGCAATGTTGTGTTTGATAAAGAAAGTGACTGGTTTAAATTTGTTCTACATAGCACCAATTTACGTAGAAACAATTGTAACATAATAATTAATGTCTTCAATTAATTTAAGTAAGTGTCCACTACACTTAAAAACTTTTAATATTTTCAGCAAACTAATCGAATTGCGATAAATAATGAATGGTACTATTTTTACCTTAACTTAACCGCTCAAGTAAATATACATAGCACAATGATAATTATAGTAGACTATGGTTTAAATAAGATTGATAATAGTGACTCCGTACATTATGATGAGATGGAACTTAAATCTAATTTATAGGTAAATTCCGTTACACATTACGCTGAGACAAAGCCTGAAAACATGTGGCATACTTAACTAAGCCATTAGCCATTATGAATTTAAAACCAAGCTACATATTAGGTACGTAATATTAAAGTGCGTACAGGTACTGTATTAACCGTTTTAATGCTTGAAACTTTCATTATATTGGTAGAAAACCAGCAATAAGTTTGTCAGTTGAATGTAATTATATAGAGTACAACACTATTACTAATGTAGATACGACATTATCAAAGCTGTTATTCGTGATGATGGCGAATCGAAACTCTGTATCAAACTATTATACTTTAGTTCCAAATATAGCATAGCTGTTAACCGTCAATTTATAGGCTTTTGGCGTCGTCGCCCACGCCCGCCTCGCTTGATATCCATGTAATGTGTGCCCGATTGGATTGCTCGTTTCTACAGGGATTATTATTTCGTAGGGTTGCCAAGTTTCGTCAAAGTTATAAAAATAGCATTCATTGTCTATTAATAATACCATGGGTGGTGCGCAGTCTTGGTGGCGAATTCATTCATTAGAAGTTTTTTATCTTACGTACCCTTTGTTTTCGTCTTGATCTACATATTACACTAACAGTAACCCTCCTCGGAGAGTAAACGGTAAGTGCTGTGTGTGTGTTTTTTTAGCACCTCATTTTCGAATGAAAATTTTATGCGCTTTGATTGTAATCAAAAATATACGTTCAAGAAAGTTTCGAGAAAGTATATATAAACCCTTTATTTCATGCAAAAGTAATTACATAAGTAAATAAGTACATAATTAGTTTAAAGGAAAGAAAAAAATAATGGCGTAAATAGTTATTAGAAATAAAGTATAAATGTAAAAAGTTTGCTTGTTTGCTTGCATGAACCCTTTCTCAAGTGAGGGTAAAGAAAGGCCTCCTCTAAAGAAGTCCATATGTTTTATCAATTCGTCTGCCCATCTCGTGTGGGGTCTGCCTTTGAGACGTTTGCCAGTTGGACCTATCCAGGTTGTTACCCTGCCGGTCCATCTCTCGTCCTTTAGCCTCGCTACGTGTCCAGCCCACTTCCATTTTAGTTTCTTTGCGTAGGTTAGAGCATCCGTCGCTTTAGTGGTCTCTCTAATTTTTGTGTGACGAATTTTTTGCATCTTTTTAATATTCAACATACTTCGTTCTATTTCGCGTTGGCAGCTGGTGATTTTACTTTTTAATTTGGATGTAAATTTCCAGGTTTGACATGCGTAAGTAAGACAAGGTAGAAGGCATGATGTCATGACTTTTGTTTTGATATTTGTTGGCATGTTACCTTTGAATATCTCTTTTAAGGACCAATATTTGTTCCAGGTATTTTGTACTCTTCTCTCTATATAAGAAGATAGTACAGCGTACCATAAACTTCAATCTGATGATGGGTGCGTGTTTAAATTTCATAATATTTATTTGCTGATTTATAAGTCTCGCAGTGCTTTATGGCAGTGATAATGATTAAAAAAAGGCAACATAACAATAGTCTGATTTAAATTGATCTTTTTACAAGCTACTGAACCTTAGTTTATTTCTCTTTAACAAGCTTTTATTTAGTTTCACCTGTCCCGATGTTTGTCTGTAATTAAATCTGGCAAGTTAAATTTGATCCACTTCTCTTTTCTTGAGCTGAAATTTGAAATATACCTTTAGTTCTGATGAAGATGCAATAAGATATAATCTGTATTATTATTACTTCAAAATAGTCGCCGTAACAAAATGGCGTCGTACATATTTCTGAACAACCCACTCAATATTGGTTTCAAATGAAAGAGTTTAAATTATTTTTTTATATAAACAAGTTATAAAAGATTGTTTAAAAAACACTTTAAAAATAATCCCTTGTTTATCTTATTATTACATGTATATAATATGCGGAGTTCGTAACGATATTCTTCAGAGTGCCCACGGTGAAGTGTGTTAAATCTATATGTTTTTGCTCAGACTGAGTTATTTTCTTTAACAGGTCCAATCTGGTCCACTACTTTCATTACGTTTGCTGTTTGTAAAGGTTGTTAGTTCGCCTTAGTTACTTGGCTATTATTATTGTTAAAACACAATGTATGTATATGAAAATATACGTTTCGCCCCAATGTGAATATATTAAGAGAGGTTATATAGTATTTTGGCTTTTTGATTTGTTATAAAATAACAATTCGTAATTAGCTTTCAAAACCTAGGTTTACGACAACCCTATTCTAGAACTGTAGAACTGTTGAATCTCTTCCGCCATCCGGCATATCGAATGTCCGGGATAACTTGCAATAAGTATAATTAATGTTACTTATATTATTTTTCTATTATGATTTTAGTTTTATTGTTTGCTTTGTGATTATGACTACAGTCAATAAGCCATTTACGCCAGCCAGTTTGAGTTGCTGCTCTCCGAAAATGAAATTTTGCGTAAGATAACTGAATAAAATATTTTAAAATGTTGAAAATAAAGGGGCAAAAGGTATGAAGGGTAAAAGTGACGTTACTGATCGTCTTGGGCTGAAACTTCTAAAATATTTATTAAATTTTAACTTTTAAAAGTTCTACTGGTTATAGTGGTTTATGTGTAAAGAAAAGAGGCGACACGTACTAAAATTAAAGAAACTTCGAGTTGCTAAACAAAAATTTTAACGAGTTGTGAGCAGATGCTAACGAGTGACCAGAAAGGCCTGACTCAAGAATAAATGTTATCATGTAGCTACTTCAAAAAGCATCATAGCAGTTTTTCCTCAATCAACAAGTATCTGTGACCTCATGCTCTGTAAAATATATAAAATTATCATCTAAATGTTAAGCACTTCGTTAGCAGTTGACATGTAGGCCATGACTAATAAGTTTCCCTTATACGTATCGTTACTTATTGGTTGGCATATGCTACATATAGTTGCTCAAACTATGATAATTTTGACCTGGAAAGTATTACTTCTGCTATATCTTTAAATGAGAAAGCTTTCTTACTTAAACTTTTAACAGTGGTGATACGAAACTTAAAACGAGGTTATTTTGTATACATTTTAATAGTACACCAGTGAATAAAAAAATATTCGTCGTTTATAAATGAAATGCACTAATAAAATGATTTTTGAATTTGATTGCAAACTAATTTAAACTTTATTTAATAGGTTAATAATTATTCTAATAGGTATAAATTATTATTGATGGCAAAATTAAGGGGCTTGTATTAAAAAAAAGTTAAATTTAACATAATAATGAAGCCGCAATACCGAAACAATGGCACCGAGACTGCAGTCATTAGACAGTACAGGTACATCACTTGACAAACAACTGTCTTAAAGTCTGAACTATCCGAACTCACATGTGTTAGAATTTTTGCTTTTGTTTTGCGAGTTTTATTTCGTGACCCGCAATAACGAAAGAATTTCTCAATGTTATTTGAATTTTATTTAAGTTATATTATTATGTACTCTTAATATGAATAGCAATCCTCTCAACGGTATATCATTCTCCTATTATATACAGTTTTTTTTCCATAATTTTCTTGAGATTGGTAAACAAAGACCGAACTAAACAGTGTCAATTGCAGCCTAACGTATTTTAACATTCATGATTTCTTTAGTTGTGTATATATGTAACCTTGACATTACATTAATAAAAAGTACATAACTATTTACGCCCCAGAAGTGTAACTAAGCGCTATGTTATTTAAGAATGTACACGAATGTTCGTTCGATGGGTTCGCGTGAGTGAGCTAAGCCGCTTGTCGTTTAAGATTTACCACCAAATGAGCCGTGACGGCCCGCAAATGCCTCATATTAATTTGTTATGATAATATAACAACAGCGAAGTTTTTAAGGCGGCAGAAGTGATTTTAATGGTATTGCGGTAAAAACACGTATTATGATTTGATAACTAGTTGCACCCCGCGGTGTTACTCACAGGCTTAGTTCTTTTAGATCGGATGTTGTTCACAATATTAAAACCAATGAACTAGTCATTAGTTTTAATATTGTTCTAAAATTATTATTTTGTCAATTGTTTTTGTTTAAAGTCATTGCCATTGAAAGTCCCATCATCGTTCCAGCGCGTCCAGAGAACAAACAGGCAGACAGACAAACTCAAACAAAAAGTTTTTTCGATGCAAGTACCGCATACCCTTCCTATGCATTTATTCAAAAGCTGCTAATTTGAAATTACAAACAGATACTTCAATTTTATTTATTTGTCCAGGTAATTGTTGTTGTTATTCTCAAAATATTTGCACTCGTACTTTTGTTCTATATTTTGGTGGCACATTTATGCACTAATTGGTAATGTTTAAATAAATAAATATTTTCAGACATTTTAACACACAACGCCATCTAGTCCAAACTAAGCAGATCTTGTACTACGGGTACTAGACAACTGATATTAATACTTATATACTTTTTTTGTGAATACATACATATTATACATAGAAATAATCCGCAAGTGTAGAACATTCCTTCTATTTTAACTATAAATTATAAAATCGTACTGTAAGTATTGCTTTTCTGTTAAAACTTAAGTGATGAATGGCTGGCCAAAAGTTTTGTACATAACATTGTACAACTACGTAGATACAACTACTATATTTTTATCATAGTCATTTCAGTTCATTGTTACAAGCTACAAGAAATGGTTCATTTCACTTTCTCCTTTGTTCTGGCTTAATGTCACTTTTTTTGTTAAAGTATCATGTCAGACAATCGAGACGGTGGCTGTCAAGATAATGTTCGATTTCTATCTGTATCGATATTGCGCCTGCGCAGCTTGGAGGTCAACGGTTAAAAATTATTGGTATGTCACGGTGAAATTGCATTTCTAAATTGGATTTAAGATTTTTTAATTTAAATAATTTCTAATAAGAGAAGGATATAAGTATGCTTATGATTTAAGTGCTTATTTACATTTAAACACAGTTGTGTCACGTAAAAAATCATAAATCAAATATATATATTTACAGATAAAAGTGAATGGACATACAACATAAATCATTTCGAATTTCGTATGTAGTGCGAAACAACGCAAATGGACAAGATGTTAAGCCCGTGCCACACTGTATCCGGATCGCGGTATTGTTATACATAGTAAGTAGTTGAAACATATTTTCAATTGAAGTGTGTAATTAACTAGGAATGATTAGCTAACCGGCAACATAGGAAGTCTTACAGAAGATAAAGGAAATGAAAGACTCAATTATTTATCATCTAAGCATACATAAGCATTTGCTGTCATTGAGTAAGACTATGCTACTTATGGAAGTGTCCTGAAAAAATATTTTGAAGTAAAATCTTCGATTATTTGCGAATATTCAGATTTAACGTGTATTTTGAAGTGTGGGTTCAGCCTAAATATTTCAAGTACGACAGGCCCTTAATTTGCGCTTATCTCTCGATCTAAATCTCATATTTAAATGAAACGAAATTCAATTAATTACTTTAATTACTAGAACGAATAAATATAGCGGTGTTTGGTACGAACCTGTTCAATTTTGCAATAACTTCTATACCATTTGGTGAGTGTGTTCATGTTTCACATAGTGAAAATTAACCTTAAAGTCATTTTAGATTAGCTTAAATTTTATATTTACATACTAATTGTAAAAGCCTGTCTTGCTGTACATATATTTAAATATGAAAAATAAATAATAAGATAGACTGGACAATAAATATGGATAGCTGTACCAATTTCGCTAATTATTATAGTATTGGATAATCCGTTTGTCGAGGAAGGCTATCAATTAAAAGTTTTACAAAAACCGGCAAAATATCAACATATATAAGTTCTCAGAAATTTTCAGAAAGCGGAAACTTATTAATATTCCAAATATATTTTGTCTTTATATTTCATAATCATAATGTATAATAAAGTAATACAGTATTAAAGACAAATTATACTTAAGCCGATTACAGCGAGCTTAATGTCAACAATAAAATATTCGAATTTGCGAAACTTCCTGTTGTGAATTGAGGCACAGATATTATAACATTAATATAAAAACACTGCATTACACTGTGCATTTTTAATTTATTAATTATACTAGTTGTACCCCGTGGTGTATAAGTTACTCCTTGTATCATGAGCTATCAAGTCTCGTCGAAATCTAGCCGTTCCAGAGATAAGCTGGCAGACAGAAAGGTAGAAGACAAATGCAAATTTTATTATTTGAATTATTGATTAAAGTACCGTTTACACTTTCATAATATGCTTTTAGTGAAAAGCTGTTAATTTGCAATTACAAACAGCTTCTTAAATTTCATTTATTTTTTAGCAAACTTCCAGTAGTTTAAAGATATTTCGCAACCTTGAATATTCTTGAAGTTATTTCTCATGTTATTTCTTGTTGGGTTGATAAAATTTTAATACTTGCTTGTGAGAAAAAAGTGAATCTATAAATAAAATCTGGTCCATTAGGTTCATATTTTAAAGTATATTCCTTAAGAAGATTCTTTATAACAGTTTAAAGATGGAGTATGATTGTCAGTTCGTTTCGGATATTTTAGTCTTTATATTAAACAGTTCATAACAAATCACTCATTTCAAAAAAGGTTGGAAGTCCACCATGGGACCTGGAGGCGAGAGCCTTTGCCGCTCTCTATCAGTAGCGCAAGGAGGCGCGAGAGTTGGAAAGGAGTGCTGAGATTCGAGAAATGGTAGACCAGAAATCCAACTCTGCCAGATCATCGTTCCGCACGACAAAAGAAAGAAAGGGTAGAACCGCCCGGTCGGCCCTTGAATAAGAAAAATTATAGTTAAGTATTTTATGAAGCACGGTTACGGTTTACTCAGTAATTCATCACTTAATTTCAATCATACATGTATCCCTACAGTTAAATTGCTAAAAACCATTATGAATGCGCAGGTCTCAATCTAACGTAACGAACCGAGCACTAAAAGAGTCGAAACCGTTACAGACCAAATGTTTTTTTGATTGCAGCATAGGAAAAATGGCCAATCATAAATTGCTTCTTGTCAAATTAAATAATTTTATTAATAAAATAAAGCCACTTTCATGTAATAGTAGCCAAATTAATAGAAACATTCATCGTAAATATATCAAATTTAAATTAAAAGAGAAAGGACACAAATACAACTGCGTCTAAGGCGTTATATTAAATATAAAAATAAATTTATGTGTTTAGAAACTTAAAATTCGAATGACAAAACTTGTATTGGCGTTTCCGCAGTGAGATGCGCGTGAGTTGTTTTGCACTGATAAAATTAATTGCTGATCGATTTTAATAGCGATTACCTTTCTAGCAAAACACATTGGAGTTAGTTGTGATGTTATCAGTTTAATGGATTCGTGTAAATATTCATTTAGTTTTATAAATCATTTTTCAAAATAATACTTGTAGAGAAATAACATTGTTAGTAATGAACTTTTACCGAGGAGTCCTGCTTTCAAATGTGAAACTGGTAAATCATTGCACAACGATATAGTTTTTCGATCTCGCAATTAACATGGAGCAATTTAAATGATTAAAATATGGGCAAATTGATTCCAACTTGTGATCATATACACAGTGATTTATTTAAACACACACAATGACAAAAGTTTCAATGCTGTACGTAGACATTGCCCTGTATGCACCGCTGATTTACCTCATTTAATCTATCTCAATTAGCTTCCTCAGGACGCCATCTTATCTCATTTACCTTTTAGCCTGAGAACCTTTTCTTTACCTGGGAACTGTTTGCTTCATTGGCTATCGATTTTTGTCAGATGGGAGCGGCGCTAGGACGGTGGCTTTAAATTAAAATTAGTATTTATCGTTCTCAAAGAAACCTTTAGCTTAGAGAGCACGGTATGTGTGTCCTGGTACCCATAACACAAGTTATATCTTAACATGGGTGCAAGAGTTCAGCTACACTTGTGCTCCGAATATTTGTAGTTTCATTTTTGTATCTACAACTTTGAGTTTTTATCCGGTTTTAAATAAAATATCTTATCTTATGTGTATTTATTCTTTGTAAATAATTCATTTTTATATCGTAATTCTTCTGTATCGATTAAGTTAATTGGTGAATGTGCAAAATTTGATCCCAAGCTTTGTTCAGTAATTCATTAATTTAATTCATTATAGAAAAACCGTAATTAATACAAAAACATTATATGGCCCACTTCTGAGCTGCAACACGAGATTTGTTTACTTCGATACGAGACACTAAAAATACGTTCAAATTGAAATCTAACCTTTTGTTTGCAAAGTTTATTATTTACACATGAAAAAGCATGTCAAATAAAAAGCACACAAGTTCAAAAAAATATGTCTACAGACAGATACAAAAAAAATCCTCGTGTTTTCCATTCCTCGCTGCAGTTCAATTTACGAGCATGTAAATATTTGTACCGCTCATCAGGTAGTGATGCAGGTCATACTAGGAAGAAGACAAGCCGGTGCTTCGATATGTTTTTATCGACAGCGAACACTGTTGTTTATGGCATGTTAAACGTCACCCACGCTTTATTTATCTAGATGAAAAAATATCTTTGTTCCGTGTTCATGTCATTCTTTTACAACTTTTACAACGATCTTAAGTTACATTTTCGGAATCAGGAGTTTAAAAGGAATTTTAAAGTATGCTAACGCGATAATTTGATTTTCTTTTATTTTTTAATTTTTCTACTTCTATACGAGTACATATTGGATGTGTACAAAGAGGTTACATGACGGTATGTTAATAACTTACTTTAAATATTTAATAACAATATTGTCAAACGAATTTCACTGATTGTCATCACGTCTCCATAAAAAACACTAAATACCATAATCATTAGAACAGTATTTTTTTTTCAAATGTATGGTTATTTGATATGCTTCCCGATCAATACATATAACTTCTAAAGACCACCTAAAAAATCAATAACACCTCGGTTACATCATTTAACGTTGCCATTCATTTTTATTTGAGCGACGCGACGTTGCGTCTCTGTCCAAAGGTACCCTATATAATCAATACATGACTACCCATTATTAGACGCTTCAAGTAACCAAATATATGAAGTATGTGAGCTATTGCAATACGTAACTTATATGGCATTAGTTGGACATAATATAATCCAGGTGAAAGGAAAGTAGCGCTTATATTTAAGTATAACAATGGCATGTAAGCTGTCAAATGCAAGCCCCCTGTCCTGTGAAATCACTTCTTAGTAGGGCTGTCCAAAAATAAAAGTTACCTTTGATTTACTGTTCTAATAATCATCTTGAAATAAACTATACAGCTGTAAGAGAAAAAAATCCATTAAAAGATCGAAAACTGCTTTTCTTGAATTAATATAATTTATAGTTTTGACATAAATTCGAACATAAGCTATTTTCATTGTAATGTAAATAATAAGAACCGTACTAATACTCAACTTGTATATGTAGTATTGTCTAGCGACATACATACTGTAGGACACTCGCATTTACTATACTAGTAATTAAAAGCCATGTTTTTACGTAAGTCTAGAAACATCACGCCATGGGTCCTTTCAATCTGCCGTTGCTGGACAACCATAGCTAGGGACAATCGATTGTAATCGTGTATTAGATATAGCGAGATATGTATCGCTAAACATTATTACGTAATGTGTTAAACGTAACAGGTGCCGCTGTGGAACTTTATAAATAGTTCAATTGATCTTTATTCACGACGAATATGGGGGATATTATTGTCGCTGTATTGTCGTTGTATTGGAATTATATATTATCATTTTGAAATTGAACATCGATTATTTCTTTTATACATTTTTAACTCTAAGAATAAACGCTTATGAAAAAACACTCATGCGCGTGGTGCGACCACGCGCATGAGTGCATTCAACAATTTTCAAAAAAATTACTTTTACAAATAAGACACTTTCAAACTTTCATGTTATTTGTGGTATTAAGTGCAATTGCCGAGAAATATTTTAGATACTATTAATGTTCATCCTTTTTGTCCAAAATATTATTCTCTGTTAGATTACCATAATCTGTGATTCGGTGTCTGTACTTTTTATAATCTGGACCAAGTCTAGCTACAGGTGAACGAATCAATGAATCTTTTTTAAGTAATAAAGTTCTTTATAGCAGAATTTAGGTGGTAATAATGAATGTATGCTTGATTGAAATCACTTTTTTATTATTAGAAAATCTCATCAGTGCCTCTAGAGCCCTTTCGATGATCTTCACGTAACCTCGGCGCGACATCAACGAGCCACCCGGAAAAGGGCCGATGCCGATCGACGTACGACGTTTCAATAAATCAGGCCTTATTATCTCGAAGTCAGGTAACGATTCCATAACGATCGAACTACCAGGGCTATATTTAATATCCGTGCTCGTAGCTTTTTCAATTTATCAGTGTATACTGTAACGAGCGGGTTATACGGCGCGGTATTTGAGCCAACAGTAGCGCCAACACACAAATTGCATTCCGTGCGTTTCAAACTAATTCTTACTGGAATTAGTATGGATTCTGGTAGCTCTAGTAATGTTTTACTAATTCTATTTTGTTCGTCACTTAATAAATGTTAAAATCTAAAATATAATATTCCAATCTTGCTATAAAGATTATATCTTAAGGTTATGACTGAATGAGTCAGGTTAGCATGTAATCCCATGCCCATAGATAATAATTACCTAACAGCGTGTAACACTACTATTTTATGAAAATGTCTGTCCAGCTTAATGTTTAACTTGCTTACTGAACTGATGACCCGTGTGTCTACCTCGTTAATTATACGTGTCGATAGTATCACTTTTAAGGCGTATTGTCTTCGTACTTTCGAATTTCGTCCTCCATACGAGGTCACGCTAACGGAGGTCTCGCCGAGTTTAGGGACTGTCTCCATGATAAACTCGGCTATTAGCTCATAAAGTGCATACATCTCAAACTTTCGTAGTGATTCAACGAGACAACGCGGCAAAGAAATTGGGTATTTCTTTATTGCTCCCACATTTTTGTGTGTTTGTTTCTTTTACTGAAATGTGCAGTATGCAATATCTTTCGAGGAGTGTTTTTGTCACTATAGTTTACAAACCTTTTCAGGGAATGTAGGCATATTTAAAATTCGCGCTGCTAGAAATAAAATTTTAACAAAGTTATGATCGTGTCCCATCAACAGCCTCCGATAGTCTCCTACTGGACAAAGACTAAGTATTTACATGAGTAAGATATTATTTTCGTTTCAATGGAAAAAATAATCTATTTGAAAATTGTTTCAGAATAAGTCCTGAAATAACTTTTTTTAAAGTTGATGTAAATCAAACTTTGTATACACCGAAGTGTGAAAAAGTTTTTACAATGCACAATGCTCAACAATAAATAATGTATTGTGCTATTATAATGTGTCACAATGTCAATCCACACCAAAGTGTGGAATAAACCACATTTTGCACTTTAGTGAGTATTGGACACTTACATAAATGATAATATAAAAAAAACTATTTCAAAATTAATTCGTGTTTCTGTTCACTCTCAGTGCTAGTAATATATTACGTGATGCCTTTTTCCTATTGGTATCTAAACTACGTGTTTATGTTGTTTTGTAAACGACTTCGACTACTAGTTGTAAGGTTATTATAAAAGTTGATTGAAACTCGAGCGCTGTTTCACTTCGGTTTTCTGAGAGGCCGTAGTATCACTCCGGCCCGGCCGGCACATCCATGCCGAAGTGTGGCTCTCTCACGGTAAAAAACTTTGACTTAAAGATGTAATGTTAAGCTTTGCCAAACAAGACTAAACAAATCATTACTAATATTATAAAGTTGAAGACTGTTTATTAGGTTGAAAGTTATCAATCAAATCTCAGGTAAAACTGATTTGAAGAACTTTTTTAGGTTTGGAAACATACAGTCAATTGAGGCAGGTTTTACAACCCCACGCTACCAATAATAGTCGAGCATCAATGAAATAAAGAAACCTGTTACGAAAACAAAGGAAATATTCCTTCTAAGACCCATAAGAAATAGCATGAGTAAGCTATAAAATCGTAATTTTTTGCAAACATTTTTAACCAACTTAAAAAAGGAGGAGATTCTCAGTTCGACTGTTTTTCTTTTATGTTTGTTAGCATAGATCTTTTGACTGGGGTTGGACTGGGGGATTTTGATGATTCTTTTTTTTTTAAAACTGATGCTTGTCGTGTGGTCAATTTGAAATTCGGTTTCTTTTTTGTTAAATTTTTAAATCTTATATAAAGAGTCAACACATTTTTATTCATCGCATCGATAGAAGCTAAGAAAGCCGGAGTCACACATAGACTCACAAATCTTTATGTCAACTTATCCATGTCAGATATTAGGTGGAGGAGGCTAAGGTGTTAAGATCAAAGTTGTTTTACATAATAATTTATTCTTAGGATAAATGGTTCTATCATATTAAACGTAATTTCGTTATCCACCTCATTCCTGAAGATTATGGATTGGATATCTTGTATTTTACCGTTCGTTTTCCATATTCTCTAAAAATCCAGCTCTAAAACATTGTTGCGTCCGACTTAGTGAGGTTCTCGGCGACCTAACTCCGACCTATTGCTATTTCTAGATTAAACACTCAAAAACGACAATGAACTGAAGTCTAAGTTGCAGTTTTCCTTTGGCGATTATAGTTATTTATTTGTCTTTGTGGAGGAACGGGTGTCATGTCCCTCCATCACAAAAGGGAGGATCCTCCGACCAGGCGAGGTGATCATGCCTAGCGGGCCACTGCCCCAACGGTTGATGTTGGGAAGTTGTATATATATTAATCGGCGCGAGAACTTCTATTGCGCGATGCAGGATTGATAGCTTCTTCTTGCACTAAGTTACTTCGTAGTTCAGTGTATCTTTGGTTTATGGCGCTGTCATATATTTTATGTTGCTGCACTGTATGTGGAAGTCGCCACATCACTCCCCTCCAAGACCGGACCCTCTGTTGCTCTATGTGCCATTAAAATACTATACTATATTACTTAACAGTAAAGTGATTAAAGCTCTCCTGACTAATTAGTACTTTTAATTACTACATTTTTGGTTATTTTATTGTGGTCTTCAATAAAGTATCTTTTCTACATACAATTACTATAAGTATGTAATAAAAATTAAACGTATTAACCAATTTCAAACTTAGGAAAATATACCTTCCCTAATCACAATGACTTTAAAAATCGTATACGCAAGCTTAATAAGTAAAGTTTAACTTTAAACGAGAGCCTTTAACATTACCGTTACAAGTTGCTGCCTGCAAAGATAGTAAAATATGAATAGAAAGCAATTGCTTTAGATGCCAGTAACTTGCTAACTGTCCCACACTTGTGCAAAGAAAACATCAATTATTCCTTACCTACTCGATAGACGTATACTACTAAACAACTAAACTGGTCACATGTATTTTTTACAAACAGTTCCTTTCAACCATTACTACTTTGCATTGACTACGCCTAAGGGCTAGACGTAGTCAACGACTGTATTAATAACTGTTGTATTAACGGCTGCATCGGCTGCGCACGCGCAAGCTCAAACGCGATAAAATGAGCGTATTGTCTGCAATGGCTTGAAGATTTACATACGCATTCATTGTACTTAACAGTGTGGAAGGCAGATGGGTTGTAAATTTTTTTAGAGAGGATATCTATATCATACACATATTTATAGCCTTATAGTTTCGTGTAGATTTTTAACATATATACTCGTATATATGTTTTAGAGTACTTTGGTTTCACGCTGTTGTAGAAATTGGATAGATTTCTTGGATCAAACATCACTGACAAATTGTTGTAATTAGAAAATTTATCCTAAATTCCTTAAGATCTTCTGACCGTTATAGTCAGCCGTAATGCTTATTTCTTTTATTGAAAAGTTTTAATGTTCTCAAATAATTCTAAACCACGAAACCCTGATACGCATATCCTTCCCCTAGCTTACAGTGAGAAAGAAATTTCTCACTATCCCTGGCCCGGAATACCTAAGGCACGCGCAATCTTGTGATCGCAAACACTCGTATCTCATTCTGGATTCAGGTCACAATTAAAGTTAACTAAACATTACCGCCACTCTGAAGTATTTTTTTCTTATCTGAAATTCATGTATGCATGAAAAGACTTCGCAAGTCTTCACAGTTTGAACTAAAGAATCGAGTACCATTAACCGTTTGTCACGACTAAAAATGATATCATGTGATTTATCCTAACTTACGGCTTGCTGAAAATTTGTCCACCCGCAGCGTGATGAATAGTGCCTGCATACGGGTGTCGAACGATTTATTGGTATCTTGTAGTGCTCCTATGATTTGTAGACTGTCCAGCGGCTGATAGGGAAGGATACCAGAATAGTTAACTGAAGAAACTAACGTAATTTATGAGGCTTTCCTACTCTGGGACCAACTAAGATTAAGTACTGTAATTTGAAATAAAAGATTATGTTACCTGTCTACAGTGTCTACCTTTTTTAAAATTAAATATTGTTACTAAGAAACTAAGAAATTTTGGCAAACATGTTTATTGGGTAATAGGCTAAAGAAAAGAAAGAATACCTTTTATTACAATATTGTTACCAAAATTATTAAAACGTTTGCTTAATGCAAATCATGATTAAAGATATTTATTTGGAAACCAAGTAACAAGTTATTATTAACTATCAATATACAGAAGTTAAATGATAAAAAAAAATTCAAAACAGTACTTCAATTTTGTTACAAAATATTATTTCATCCCTTGTTTTGGAATCCACACCTTTTTTATAACAACGTTTCATACTGAGCCGTAGACAAACATTCAGACGGAGTGACGAAACATTCGAATTACTTTCTCGATTAAACATAATAAAATAAAAACTATTTTCCGCTGAAACAGCATTGAAAAAAATATAGAAAGATTAGAACGTCTATAAAAAGCGTTATAAGGCTACATAAAAATAAATGTGCGTTAAAATAACAAAATTATAGGGCAATACGACGTCGGGACGCCTGGCGAAAGCCAGTTATTGCGGCCATTGTTACCACGTAATGAGCAAAAAAACTTTATTGTCGTGGCACTGGACAATGGCTATAAATAAACTAGTTTTGATATTTTTCCTTGTCCTTTTTGTAAAGGAGGACAACCCTTCGAGCGATTTTTACATTGTGGAAAATATTCTAAAAGTGGGTGTTCCAAAGCGGTTGCCAATTGGTATTTAATATAGCAGAGTTTTGTTAAGTTGGATCTAGTCCAAATACAAAATAACCAACAGATCTGTACTTTTACAAAGATTTTTTTTTAAAAGAATAGATACTTTTGTAAAGAGCTTACGCCCTTGACGAAATATGCTTTGACGATACAGATGTAAATAACACATAAAAACGTAGCGATGAAAAGAAACATAACGTTCTAAATCCGTACATTTAGTCAACTGAATTTTAATCACGAATATAAAAAAATCTTGCTGTCGGGGGTCTTCATACATATGAAAACTAGTCTCTCTTCCTTAGATTTCTTTGATAAAATTTGTCAAATGATATATTTTGAATTGAAAAATATGAAAATAATATGATAATATAACAGTGTGTGGTACAAGTACTATAATTTAAATTATGCTTGATTCGTACCCGTCCATGTCGTGGAACATAATCCAATAAATTTAATCTAGGTCAAAACCGAAAGAGGTATTTTGTTTGCAATACCATGTCATTCAATAAAACTTATAGCCGTTTCCTATTGTTACTGGCATTAGAGGTATCATTCTGACCTTTCTGCATTACCAAATGTTACGAAAACCGTGTTTTGCCTATATTCTAACCTATTATTTCTTTGATATTGATTATTATTGAAATAGGGTTGCAATATTTAATGGTATTCTGTTACGAATGAATTAAAGGTCTCTCTATTACTCGATCTATTCATATTTAAAACAGCCTGTTCTAAATCAAGCAGGTGTCAGATGTGCCGACGCATGCAACTTATGTATTTAGTATTAATACATCCTATGACCTACAAAAGGATATTCAAAGTTGTATTCAAGACATCAAAAACTGTCGTAAAGTGTAAATAATAGACACACAGAATATAAGCCATATTTCTTCAGTCACGTTTTTGTGTCCTACTAATCATAAAACAGACAAGATTGCAAAGATCCTATCACGCGCAGTCCTGATTACAATGACTGTACATTTAAGTGAAGGTGATTATACCTCTTTCTCGTTTGAATCGTATGGTGTTTGAATGTTATAGCCTTATACCCTTACCCTGCCCTTTTTTAATAGCTTATGTTGTCTTAATTTATTAGCATCGATAAATACTTATTCAGTTTAAACTAGTATACTAGTAATCGAATGCTTATTTAAACGACGTGCTTTTTTATGTAGATGATAGAATTTTAATAATTTACGATACTAACGTTCCGCAAAACGCCTTGCTATTTCATTTAATTGTGAGCAAAGCATTCCAAAAATACTATTTGGTAGGTTCTATGAGTGCAGCATGGTCTGTTTAAACGATAACAAGTACAGATTATTCAATAAAACGGAAAACACTGTTTTGATAGATCTGGAAAAGTTGCGGAAATTCTTAAAAAATCCTAATAAAAATGTATTACTTTAAAAGATTCATCATCATTATCATCAGCCAATCGTAGTCTACTGCTGACTGCCACTTCGTTTGGAGGAGTCCAAAGAGGCTTCTCGTTGCCTGAATCAAAAGATTAATCGTTTGAATTGTTCATAATTAAACTCTATTATGATGAACGAATTTGTCACATTTGTCCCTATGCCATATGGTAAATACCATATTGGTTTGTGAAAGAAGGTGACAGACGGCTAATCGTCAGCCCTTAATAGGAGCGAGATCGCGCGATCTGCCGGATAAGGGCAGGGAAAGCGAGTAATTAAACTTTATGATTGACTAGTGTGGTTTTGTAGCTGGTGCGGTCAAATACTCTCACGGAAAGGTAATTGTTCCAATGAGCGTTAATTTTATAATTTTGTGGACTTCAGCAGTAGATTCATTTTAGAAAATTGCTTTTCATTCGTGTAATATCTCTGATTATATGCCTACTGTAATTTTTTAAATTGTTTCTAAAAGGATAGGAATTATCCTGCACAAATTTTCATATCTGAGTGTTCTACATGGCTTTGTCATTCTGTCTGTGAAGTTAGCGATTCCGGTCAAAACGTACTACAAAATCTCTTTAATAGAACGGATATTCCTGTAGATATGAATATGATTTAATAGAATTACTACGCAATATACTCAAGTGCTACTTAACCTACATGAACAATCCTCGATTTTTTTATAATTATGCTTAATTTATTATAAAGGTATACATGTAGATTCATAATACGGATTCATAAAAAATGGAAAACAATCTTAAAGAGATTCTAAACGATCTGCTTTACTGATTGTACTTCTACGCACATTGTCATTACAAAAGGTACGGTATTCCAAACAAAGCAACTGTCTCTATAAAACCTTTCTTGTTTAAGTTATTTTAAGCCTAAAGGTCTCATTGTTAATTGATAGCAATCTTTTAACCGCTTCAACAGTAGGTTAAGATATAAATAGCTTGACATGTAACCAACTTTGCTTTAAGCTTCTTTTTTATGCCTTAGTCACCATCTCAAACTCTAAAAGACGTACAATAACTTAATACTATACATTATCACTTTCAAATTCTTTGGTTGGAGTGTATTACAGTTAATTTTGATCGTGACCGGCCGTTGGTTTAGTTACCGAAATATTTTTTTGGGTAATTGTACCAACGATCACAGCTAACGATACAGTAAGACCTCAGGACACGTAAGCCCAACTGAAATATATTATTATAAATTTATATATTCTAAAATGTTTCGTATAAATTTATCTTGCTGCAATATCACGCACGTCGTATATAAATATATATATTCAAACCCTATTATTTCTACCCTGTTACAACTTGTATTAGGTACAATAGACGCGCAAACGTACTTATAAAACTACAGTATATTTGTAACAGTTGCTAGAAGTCTTCACGTGTTGTTATTTATAATGTATTATGTATTAGTATCGTATTTTTATTTTCCTAATACCTTACCAGACAAGTTTAATTACACACGTGCCGAACATACAACTTCTGAAGCTGTTTGTACACTCGTCATTTGTAACTAATTCAATTCTTAATAATTAATAAATAAATCAAAAAAATAAATTAAAATTAAATTAACTTGTTAGCCATACCTAATGTATTTTTCGTAAGATAAAAAATGCATGCATTACACAAAAGTTTAAGCAATTGCTGCTTCTTAAAACTTCCTCGAGTTGCGTTTGTAAGGTATCTAACAAAGCATATCTTGCTTCTATCATTAGTATCTCGTTTCTACCTTACACGTAACAATAACTTTGTTAAGAAATCGCTGCACTTTTCATCGCTACCCTTTAAGTGGCTTAATACGTCACCTGGTCACAAATCAGGGTGTGTTGATAATATTCTTCAATCTTGTGAAATCAAACGCTAAGAAGTTATTAGTGGTCATAAAATTCGTTCAAATTCCTATTTATGACACCATAAATTGTGATCTCAGTACATTTACCGTCTTAAGGCGTAAGTCGGTCTAAAATCATAGTTTTTTTATGGGAAACTAGCAGACTTATCTCCTGATGGTTGAAAGATACTACATTTTTTAATGACGTTAGTGGGGCTGTTTCACTGGATTTATATACTGTTGTGATTGAAAAATATTGTAAAACTTGGTTAATTTAAAAAATCGATGAATGCTAGATATTTTCCAACTGTGACTAAAAAACATGTTCACTGCAATCAGGGATGAATCGTAGGTCGTAACTGATAGTATCGTGAAATAGTATGTTTAATGGCTTAAACATTTTCAGTTAAATCGTAAAAACTAGGGCTGTACAAAATTTTAAATAATTCTTAGTGTAATGTTCAGTTAAATACTGCACCAATATAGCACTATACGTTTCATATATGTGTGTTTAGGGTTATTATTAAAGTATTTGTATAATGTTTTTTGTTCTACGATATTTTTTAAAAGACTTACAAGCTAATTATAAGCGACAGTTTTCAATTCACTTGATTCATTTCTCATTTTAAACTCAAACGTAAAAAATAAAACCGCAAACCATGTTTCATTCTTATAGAAAACGCTAATCTGACAAGCTGTCAGTCGATAACGAACTCACAACATACGGAAGCAACGCAGTACCAGATATAACTCTTGCCTTTCGTAGTCAACTTGGGAAACATTTAGTGTTACTAATCGTATGCTGGAGAAATAAGTCTTAACAGTCAAAGTTAGTTTCGACAGCTCACCAAAGCTTTCATTACACAGAGAGGCTGTACAATGTCAAGACTATCTAACGTGAAACACTATCGAATCATCGGTCCAATACTGAGAAAATACAATCCTACCGGACTCAGGTACTGAACAATGTATCTGCAACGAAATGTACAAGTTGAAAATCTAGAATCTAAGTAGAACATTTTGAATACAAAAAATATATTTTATACAATGTTTAAGCATAACTGTATAAGTACAGAAAAACAAGAGAATAAATGATATACGACGCTTCGTGTTGCTCCAAAAACGGCATGCGATGAGACGAGGTACGTTTTTGGCAAAATGTTTCATAAATAATTCATATGAAAGAATATAGCGGATTGTTTTTGCTCTGCGTGTGTTCTTTACTATGTAGGTTTGGTTCGCTTAAATAATATAGCGTAACAGTGACTTCATTTTAACTTTACCATAAATTCTAATCGATTAACAATACAAAATCAAATGTAGATGCAGTAAACCTTTTTCTTGAGCAAATTATTTTATTGGTAACTTTACTTTTTTGCCTACTACTACTTGTACAAGATTGCTATTTCAGTACTGTCATTCAAGAAGCGAAACTCCATTTAGAGTAACGCTTATATAAGGCGGCTAGGGGCCAGTTTTGGTTGATTACATAAGTTTAGCAATTTAGCCACATTAAGGATTACTTACAACTTTGCAACTTTACTAAATTTCTGTTTTGAATTTATTTATGTGCTTGTCGTATATTTTTGTGAGTCAAATATTTTGTCTTTAAAATACAGAAAGATTTATTTTTTCCTACAAAATTTCATTCCGATCTCAAGCTCAAGTTTAAAGTTAAAAAGTTAAACAAAACTGTTGGAAAAGTAAAAAGAACAGTAAAATATGTTTTTGTTGAAAATGCGTAGTCTGACAGTGCACGCGCAGCCGCATGCCGATCGCGGCAGATAAACCGCAAGCAATTTGTTTTGTTCACGGGGTTTGTGAAACTTTTTGTATCATTTACCATTATTTCAGAATTATTATTGTTTGTGAACGTCATAGACTATTATCACACTTTACCGTATTAAAGTTAAATACATATTTTGCATGTTTGCATCAACCAGCCATATTTATTTTCTTTTTGTAAGAAATAAGACTTTAACCGTATCATTACTAAATTACGTACCTTACTTGCACTGGCAAAAAATGCTGATTATCAACCTCTGATTTCGAGCCTAATAAGCCAAACTTGTATAGCTAATCTACATTATAAATTATGCAATACTTAGAAACACTTCAACGAGTGAAAGTAACATTGTGGACAGGAATGCGAGCTATGCACATCCTTTCTGACCGTCTGTCACGACGTAAGATATGGCTACTGGTAGGAGGCTACTTTCTTTAAATATAAATAATGGATATCATTTTTTGGTATGCACATAGGTCAGTCTTCCAACTGGTATTACAAGTAGCTTTTGGATAAAGATGTCTATAGATGCGGTTAACTATTTTGCTGTTAAATGCTGTTCATCTTCAAAATAAGATCAAGTATTGTTGTGTATTACTCTTTCGTAGTTTATAAGTAATAATAACGACAGTGATTTCAATATCAGATATTTTTCTTTCACACTTTCTCTTTTTTTATAAAATATTACTTCGTGCCTTTTCTAATGTCTATTCTGTACTTATTGTTCATAGTGGTGTAATTTAAAGGCTGTTAGAAAATGTATTAGTAAAAAACATAATTTATACAGATTTTCATATTGTGAAAATATTATAGTATGATTAATTACCTAAACGGTTACAAAATTTCAAGTGCCAAAATTTAAGTACAACTTTTCTGTTTTTACTATCTCTGGGTACATTACTTATTATTTAAATAAACCAATAAACAACTTGTCAACAATAAATACAATTAACCAACAAAATAAATATGTGTCAGTAATACCATAACGTCGCCACATGTCACAACACACATAAAGTACAAAAATTACTGAATAATTGAAAAGAAAAATTCAAGTCTGCCGATAAATTATGTCTGTACTTCAGTATGTATCGATGTATTGAATGTGACCTTTAACAGATCTACAGTATCTTAAAATTGACGTATAAATTTTAAGTTACTTTAAATAAATCGTAATGGTGAACAGGCATATTATATAAAATAGGACTAGGATGAGGTAATGAGAGCAGTATTTTATTAGCTAAAAAATAGACCTAATGTCACAGTGGCTCAAGACATTGCAAAATTTTTGGATACCGAAAGTCCGTATCATGGTTGTTTGGAATAGATCTTCGTCAGCGATCAGATCACCGATTGTTTTATTGACATATCTCGGAAATCATCTTTTGATTTCTTTAAATTTTTTACGTACAAAATAAAGATACAATATTGTTACTCTTTCACGTAAAAACTTCTAATGGATTTGGATTAAACTTTACAGTAATAAAGCTGATACATCAGAATAACACATAGGCTACTATTTGCCGCGATAACCGACATATACGCGGGCGGAGCCGCGGGCATAAACTAGTACAAAATAAAACGAACAAAAAGCACGTCCTTCTTAAGCTATGTAGTAATAGAGTATCACGATTCACATCTAATTCTCTTTTCAAGAATTCTTTCCATCGTTAATATAGCGAGATATCTTCGTGTGTGTTGGTTATCGAACGTATGTGTAATAAGTAACCTGTCCTTCCTCAATAATCAAAGTATCTTCATGCCTAATTTTATTGAAAGCCGCACATTTCATACTGCAACCTCAGCAAAAAAAAGTACATAATCTGCATCTTTAGCACTCAGCATTTGGTTGAAAGCAACTTGCATATCAGCTACTAGATAGCGAAGACTTTAATCTTATCGGGGTCAAAGTAAGGGAATACTGTTTATTTAAATGTGCCAGTAGTTTGCATACAATGACAGTGAAAGCCGACCAATGATATTTTAATCGTGGTCTTTTTATCCGGCCATGAAATCGATACGTTTCAGGAGGTATAGTGTTACCAGCTTCAAATAAAGTTAGGTAATGATTTACAAGAAATATTTGCTCAATGCTTTATATGTTCAATGGATCAATTTAGGTATGCAAATTATGTCGTTCCACATTCTGATATCATTTTTCATTTGTTATCAGATTAGTTTACTTTAAAGTATGATAGACGTCTTGGTTCTTCGTAAATTTATTGCAGACAATATGGTTCGATTTTATGAGTGGCTGTCCTTTAGTTGAAACAATTACATCAAGTAAATTGTTTGTAATGTTTTATTATTGAAGCTAAGTTCTCACCCAATCTTGTTGCAAGATGTGAGTTAGCCGTTTTATTTTATTTAAGTTATTTGTTACTAGTTAATAACAGCTAAGCTAAGCAAAATATACAAAGATTTTCTAAATGAGATTAAACAATGGTGATATATGAGAAAAATGAACACCACAAGTTTTGCTTTTTTCTTCTGGTGACTAGGTAAATTATCTTTTTTAAAAATAAAATACTAACAGATACCGAACACCACCGATTGCACAAAATATACTTTTATTCAGCACTAAAACGAATTATCCAATTTATTGTAGTATTATGTTATCACAACGATTTCCGAAGGGATCACGTGCTTCCTGTTTACCATTCCGTATTATGTACTTATCTATTTCTGATAAATATAAAACGCAACAAAATACACAGAATTAAATTTTCCACTCATTTGGATTTTCATAATATTTTATGGAAACTAGTTTCAAGACATTAAAACCAGGCTTTTTTTAATGATAAATTAAGAAAGAAAGTGGCCTTTTATTTAAAGTTTTTTTCATAGGTAACTAACTACCTTCTATTTTGAAAGTTGTCAAGCATGGAATGGTGGCTAAGAACTGATAAGCATAGTAAGACATCACCATCGCATGCTCAGAAAAACTTACGGTCGTAATTAAAACTGTAATGTTTGTTAATTAACATTAATATACGCACACTGTTTCTTATAGCATACCTACCATTGTTTAACTATTGGTATGTTATTCAGATTAATTAGACCTGAATTCACTACTATTACTAGTAGTCTTGATCCGGAGCAGGGAAAGTAACTTTAACAGGTAACCCTTTAACCTATTTTATGTAAACTGCGTGATATATTATTTCATTATTTCGAAATGATTAATTCAACTACTAATATAATTCGAGTTCAACGCATGTACGCATGTATGTAATGCTTCCTGGGCGATTGAATCGGATAAGTTGCAGCGGTCCGCCGTGACGAAGTCTATTATGTGTTTGATAGTACGTACGCGTGCGCTGATCTATCTAACTTTGGATATCTAACGGACCACTTCCTAAATTGTGAACTTAGTTATTAAATTAATATCAAACGTATGTAGTGAACATATTTGTTCATTAATATCGTCTTATGGTAGGGCAGTAACAATCTGACGATAGAACGAAACTGTCTGAATTTCTTACTTTACGACTAATCAAAACAGACGCTCACTAAAATAACTCCGTTTGAATTTCTGAAGTTGCGTAGTTACGATTTCTTCATTATGAGAACATACTACTGTTTATTTATTTGCACTTCCTGCAAATACATTGCTTTTCCTTATGTTTTATTTAATAAATAATTCTTTACTTTTGATGTTATACAAAAGTAGTTCACGGTGGAATGACTCTTACGCATCAAAGAATGAAAAGTATTGCATTTTAGTAAAAACTATTCAGCAACTGAACAAGACGGTAGTGTACGTAATTTTTTTTTTAAGAGCAATAGTGCTTACAAGAAATTCTTATAGCTTATGCTTACCTGTCCAATCCTTCGTCTGTCTACTCGAAAGCTGTAAGGGTGTGTAAACTAATCACGTTGAGAATGTGAATATATAAAATTTAAAAAGAATTAAGACCTTTTATCACACATATAAAATGGATATATTTTTTAAAAATTTTTTAAATGTTATTTTGATTTTTATCTTTTTACAACTGGCTTTTTTTATTTATAAAGAAAATGTCATTGTTTATTTATCAGCCTGTTCGTTTAAAGAGGAATAATTTCATTATAAATTCATAATACATTTAATAGTCGCTAAAACCCTTTCAAATAAAATGAGCGTCTCCGTGATTCGGAGGTCACGTTAAGCAGTCGGTTCCGGTTGTTATCATAAGATAACAGTCGTGAAGCTTAGTTGGAGGCCTTCGGGCGGCTTAAAAACATTCAACGGCAAGATTTACGTAGCCACAACGTATTCTTGCTAGTCCCCAACCCGCACTTGGCCAGCGTGGGGACGTATGGCCTTAACCCTCTCCTGAGAAGAGACCCGAGCCCAGCAGTAGGACATTATGGGTTGTTGTTGTCGTTGTTGTTGTATTGCAAATACATCATTACTATACTACATATTCATATCCATAACAGTAGAGTAACACGCAATGCTCTAGTGTGCATTGTTATGTAAAGTGCGTTCATTCAGGTGTTTTTATGAATATTTAGGCATCATAATACATAGTATTTAACTTGTTTTATAAAAACTAGTAGGTATTTTTTTTTTGTAAATGTAATGTGCACAAATTGTAAGCTGTGTAAAAAATGTAAAATAAAAATTAAAGATGTAGGTATCATTGGTGATTATCCTTTGTACGGGCGTTTTTTGAACTGTCCATTCCGGGTCTTATACTGCTGAAAGATCAATTACTACCAAGATTGATCCTGACATCAGTGACATTAGACAACTATCACTAGTCCTTGCCCCACTTACCCTGAAATATTTTCAAAGAAGATACATTCAAATAGTAAGTCGTCTTTATCGCAAGAACCACCAACTACAAAACTTCCACTAAAAGTTGCACACTTTTACATATCTAAGGCATAGTTTTAGAACTGATATTGTGCGTAGAATCAAATAAATATTTTTGTATTAATTTATTATTTTGTTTTTTCAGGTACGTAACTTCAGTTATATTTTTGGCACACACAAAAAGTGAGTATGGGAGGCCAATTTTCGAATTATTAAGAATCTGTATACCAAAACTGATCTTAAAAACAAAACTAGAAAAAAGGTCCGCTAAATAAAATACAGAATATTTAACCTGTTTTGCATTTGATGTAGCTTGTTTGTTATATCTGTGACTCAAGTCGCTGATGTACAAGTTAATAAAGTGAACATAGAAAATGAGTTCGATTGCAACCTTACCGCTCACTCATTAAATTAAACGGCCCACATGAGTGCACGCAGCTCACGATGAGACTTTCATCATAGGGTAAAGGCTTTGGAACATACTACGTATTAATAGAACGACAACTGAACATGTTAGTGTAAGTATTTAACAATAGATAGTCGTAATAATTTTTGCCCCCTCGTCCACCCACGTGGGTTCGCGGTATCACGGTAAATAGTATAAACCTCTGTTTTATTCTGATGTATTAGTTGTATTACTGTTAGTTACATCTAAGTCCTTTCAATAGCTTTTTGCGGCAACTGTCAAAAACATTCCCCCTCACAAACTTTTCATTACTAATTTTAGTTGGATGTTTAGCATACTGCTTACCTGCAAAATGGAACGAAATTTCGCATTTTACCATGAATATTAAATAATCGTCAACTGTATACTGTGTTAGTGATTACTATTTTCACTCAGTTTTAGCCGACGGCAAAAACTATTAGTCAATAAACCTCCCAAGCTTTATTATAAATGAGAAGTCGTTGACATAATTGTTTGTTGATAACCATCTTCCAATATATTCTAGCTTTACGATGAAAGTAAGGAGCTATCCCATTTCAATTACTTATACAATATCTAATGCTATAAATTCATGTCAGAAAGATATTCCTTCTAGTAGAACCTCCATTTTGCAGAAATTACTATTACTTTATCGCTAAGTATGGTATGAAATATGATGACTCTTGAGACAAGACATTGGGTTGCATCTTTGAACGGAACTATTTACATATTATGCTTCCCCCGTGTGTAGTTAGAGCCTTATTCGAATAGTTAACCCCTTTAAGACGTTGACTGTAATTACTAATTATTGATTTTATTTATTTAAATTAAAGACTAATTTACTCATAGTCATGGTATTAAAACTTTTAATTTATACAACTATTTTTCCATAATACTTTTGATAAAAAGAACACATGCATGTTCTTTATAGAACTGAATTGTTACACCTAAAATTAAAAGCATAGGATTGGTGGTAAGTTCTTCAGCTTGTTTTGGCATATTTAAATTGACCAAACACTATTTAAAATAAAATAGATCAATGATCAAGAAACTTGCATCCTCGAAATCATCCATTACAATGACATCGTCGGCAGCCCTGGACAAGCATTAATAGAATTTATAGAAGTGCAATCATGGTCGACATGATAGTCGCTACTGATTTTAAAGTTACCCAGTCGTAGTTCAACTATCAGAAGTTTAAAAGCCAAAAACTGTAAATTATATAGTTGCTACCGATTGATATTGAAGATTAAGTTTCTTGAAAATCGATGTGTACGTCGAATGGAATCGATATCCGTACGGCAGCAATTTAAACCCGCTGATAATGATCATCCAGCGACCCTAGACCTCTAGTTGTAAAGCGGTATGATGACTTGGTGCAGGAAAA
This sequence comes from Hyphantria cunea, assembly GCA_003709505.1. Classification (NCBI taxonomy): domain Eukaryota; kingdom Metazoa; phylum Arthropoda; class Insecta; order Lepidoptera; family Erebidae; genus Hyphantria; species Hyphantria cunea. Next base: position 341,071 of record PKRV01000868.1, on the reverse strand, counting down.
ATAATTCGATGCGGTTCTTATAAAATGGATATTATTAAAGTGCATTACGAATTATCGTTGGTAAGGTTTCCTTCATATTGAACAAACTTGCTTTTTATTATTCAATCTCCGCTTGATTGGAGAAGTAATTTCTACAAAACTATCTATGGAATTCAAGTCTTTATTAGACAAGGAGCGAAATAACGTGATTTTTATGATGTAAATAATTTATGATGTAGTTTTAACATTTAATACATAGTAAAATAAAACGTTATTCTTGTTTAGTTGTTTAGCAGTTGAATTTAAAATGAGGCCGTAAGCAAATATGGCGACAGATGCATCGAGGGAGCGAATAATTTCCACGTTGACTGTGTTAAGTTACAGAATAAGATAACTTATATGTTAAAAATGTCTACACCAAATATGTGGCCTTTATTGCCTATTGTTGTGATTCTGATTTATGGTATTGAAAGTATTATATGAAATAGAACGCACTAAAGGAAATCATCATCATGATCAGCATCTTCTGCTGGACAAAGATTCTTGGGTTTTGGCTTTATTAGTGTACCACATTAATAGAATGTTGTAAAATGTTGAAAAATAATGCAAAACATTAAATTAGTTCCGGATATTAGCCTTACTTACAAAATAGTCTTTATAAATAAATAAATATTTCGAACATCTTACACACAACGCCATCTAGTCCCAAGCTAAGCAGAGCGTGTATTATGGGTACTAGACAACTGATATAAATACATATATACTTTTTTTGTAAATACATAGAAAACACCCAAACTTCAAAACAAATATTTGCAGATCATACAAACATTAGGTCCGACCCGGGAATCGAGCCTGAGACATCATGCACAACAGTCGCATACACTACCACAGCGCCACCGAGGCAGTCAATAAATTATATTTAGGAAGATGTATGACACATTCATGACATAAAGATGTATGCATTAAGGTATGTGTCTAGAGGTATACATTAAATTATGGGCGTCAACTTTCAAAAATCATTATTTTATAGATGCGATTGACTCAATAAATAGTACGTGACACGAAAGTCGCAGACAGCTATTGTCAAAAATGACAAGTTTAATTTGACCGCAATGCATGGAAGCTACAAGCCACAACTTGTGATGACAGAAGAACAGTAAGAGCGAGTCGCTAGCGCAACTAACAAGATTTATACGAAGCTAATTATTTGCTTAAAGCACAAATATATGAAATCAGGCGAGATTTCATAAATCTAAAAGGAAAGTGGTCTGTAAACTCAACCCTATTTTAATCAAAGTTTATTCAATTCTGAGGACTTTCTAAATGATGAACAAAACTCATTTGTGGTATGACAAGTGAAATTACCTTTGCCATTTTGTTAGACTTTCTCGGGCGAAGGCGCACTGACATTCTGCTTCTATCAGATGGACCCAGATTATCGCGTTTAGCCATCTGCACACTACCGGACTGCCTTTATCTGCTCATTTAATGTCCTGCAACGAATCCTAATGGGTCTATTTATACTAAGATGATCGTTGGACATTTTAGAGCTTGAATAGCTTAATGGTTTGAAAGTTTAGGTACTGAGATGAAAGTTATGGCCAATATTATCTAGTCTGCCTCGAATTAATATTACTTTCATGCGTTATTAAAGTAATAATGTTAAGCGTGCAGAACAACAAGAAAATGTGTAGTTTGAAAGTCTGCTTAATATGCTAAATAAATAGAATTTGTATAAGTCTGTCAAAATTTTGTACATATTTGGTTAAACAGGGAAGCCTCACATGCGTTGAATACTAAATCTAATCATATGTCATATAAGCAACTGCAGATCATCCCTTGAAGTCTTAAGGTAACAGTAGCATTGATTAAAAATATGGTTCAATCAATCAACAACCCATAATGTGCCACTGCTGGGCTCGGGTCTCCTCTCAGGAGAGGGTTAAGGCCATACGTCCCCACGCTGGCCAAGTGCGGGTTGGGGACTGGCAAGACAACGTTGTGGCTATGTAATCTTGCCGTTGGATGTTTTTAAGCCGCCCGAAGGCCTCCAACTAAGCTTCACGACTGTTATCCTATGATAACAACCGGGACCGACTGCTTAACGTGACCTCCGAATCACGGAGACGCTCATGGTAACATGCCACCAGCGGTCACCCATCCAGGTACTGACCGCGCTGTCGTTGCTTGCCTTCGCTGATTGTTTCTAATCACCGAGCGCAACTGGGCTATGAGCGCCTGTGTTATATGGTTACAGAACTTTATTTATCTCAAAAGAAATTAAAAACAAATTTCACTTCATGAGAAACATTTAACAAAAAAACATGATTTATACAGTAGTGAGCCTAATAGTATAATTTCTGTCATAAACTCATGATCAACAGTAAACACGCTTAAATACATTCCAGAGAAAAAATACAAAATAAAAAACATTAAATTTGCAGGACTGTGAATCATCGGGTGACCATTATAGGAAAAGGTTTATTGATGAGGTTTATGTTAGTTTATAAGTCTCTAATGATTTATGGCTATCTGCCAAGTTGTTATGATTACTATCAATCAACGTCTTACAGGTCTTGTAAACAAGTTGTATAAATACATATATGGCAAATTATCTGTTTTCAGCTCTAACACGACCACTTTTGCTACCAGTTTACGTAATGTTCTGACCCATCAGATTAAGTCATGCTGGTTTTAAGTACAACCTTATCTTGTTTTTGATTGTCAATACTTGTTCTAACGTAATCTTATACGGATTTCTTGACTGAAGGACTCTTCGTACTTCTAAAGACTAAAATATGTATACCAACTAAATTAAAAAAAAACCTTTAGTAAATAGGTACACACACAAAAACAAATTTCAGTTTGAAAAATTATGTACAATCTCCCACCTACATTTTTAAAATATATAAAATTAATGAGTATATATTTTTGGTAGTTTTTTGGCTTCGGTTTTTTTACTTGACCATTTTATGAACATGACCCAATTTAATAAGTTTTTATAAAGATTGACAGAGATTGAGAATAGGGAAGGAGGCTGAAGAAAGTCAGTTTAGAGCCCTATTAATAGATATACAAGCGTTACTGTAGAATGTTTACAAACTAACAAATCCACGTTTACGGCTAACGTCACACGTAACACAGTCTGTCCGCTGAGCACATGGCTGCTTTGATCGCACCGATTTACGATAAAGGACTTGACGCTTTATATTTTGACATAATAATATAATTTTCCTCTTTGTCTGGCATAAAAATAAAAATCACTTAATTTATCTTACACTATTAGTATGGGTACACGTTATATTTTTACCCAACTACGGCGAAACCAAAACGAAGGGTAATTATTTTGGCAGTCTATGAATGTTTCAAAGTTGCGCCTAAACTAATGAAACAATTTTATTGAAAGAGGTGTCAAGATATTCGTCATAATGGCCCAGGTAGTTATATCATCTATATTATGTAGCAGGGTTTTTTTATATGCATCTGCCAAAGTGACTGTACTCCGCCTGATGGAAAGCATGAGCAGAATCTAAGAGAAGTGGTCACCATACTCATTGCGAATGCCGACTATGCAACAATGCAGCGTGGTGACCGACATTATAGCGGCCAATCGAGATGCTTGTACATCACTGAGTTATAGTTTTAAAACTTTTTCTAATTGTTGAGAGATTATCGACTGCCTCGGTGGCGTAGCGGTAGCGTATGCGACTGCTGTTCTTGAGGTCTCGGGTTCGATTCCCGGGTCGGGTCAAATGTTTGTATGATCTACAAATGTTTGTTTCGGAGTTTGGGTGTTTTCTATGTATGATATGTATGTATTTACAAAAAAGAAGTATGTATGTATTTATATCAGTTGTTTGGTACCCATAATACAAGCTCTGCTTAGTTTGGGACTAGATGGCGTTGTGTGTTGGATGTCCGAAATATTTATTATTATTAGTATTATTATCTGGTTTCGGCTGTGTAGGTGTTTTATTTTTAAAGACAACTCCGCATTATGAATACACAATCCTGAGTTGCGGGGGGCTGTATAAACATTCAAGAAACAATTCCCTTGACAAAATGAAACTCAGAACATCAATTTCGGAACTAGACAAAGTGTTGTCCTATGTGGGATTTGAACCCACAACTCTTGACACAGTAGAGAGCGGCGTGACGACCGCTTAGACGTCTAGGCCAACCGTGCAATAATATCTATAAATAATGCTAAATACTCGAATTTATGGCACCCGCCGTGATTTGAGAAATATTTATTCCTGCTAAAATAACGTAAAAACTTTGTATGTATGAAATAAAATCTATGTTTATGAGACTCTTTAATTATGATTTACAGGATAAACGTATTTATTTCTTTAAGTCGAACAAGAGAAACAATTAAAGCGCCACTTAAACCCAAAGCACTTACGAAAACCAAAAAACCATTAACCTCTTTAATATTATAAAAATAACTTCTTTATACAAAGTAGAAGTCCGTAAAACCTCAAAACCCATGAAGAATGGAAGTTTTTACACCATAACGGTGTTCAAAGTGGCTTTAACAGTCTGCCCTTGTGATAACGAGATCAATGGCTGTTTTATGGACCATTGTTGCACACTAGTTCAAGTTTAGGTCTTATTTCCCTATGACTTCATTTATGTTGAATTGCCAAGTTGGTTTTATAGCTAGAATTGTTGGTTCACATAAATCGGATTAGCAAACTTTCAAAGTCTATTCACGTTACTGCAAATCTAAATGCGCGTACACTTTGTAGTAGTACGTTAGTTGAATGAATTTGTACGATAAATACGATAAATTGTCTGAGATACACGTCTTTACATATTATGAGTTATCATTATTTCTAATAATAACTGACAACAGTAACGCTGCTTAAATTCAAGATTCTTTAGAAACAAGAAACTGCACCAGAATTACGTAGGTATTTCACGAGTTGTATAGATACTTATTCAAAAATAAAATGTAGTCGCTAAGTCGCTACTACCTATAGGTACTAGCAACTAGCGAATATAGTAAATAGAATGACAGCAAAAATATTGATTTCGAACGAACGGTAGTCTTTAAAATTAACCACATAACGTGTAATGATTGAAACTAATAACCGTATTATACAGTAATGATGCCTAGAATATTAATGAACTGAATTAGCATAAGTAATTGCCTGTATCGCTTAAGTTGTCCAGAAAATGAGACAGCAGCCATCATGGATGTTTATATCAAGGTAGACCTCAGTTAATATCCACGAGATTTGAATAAAATTTCATTTTATTACCACTTCCATATGTTATAATTGCCTCTATATGATAAACACTTGTACGTTATTTTCACCCATACGTTTACTACTTCATATAGGTGGCGGCGGTTCGAATTCGTGGAACAATTTGTTTAGGGTAGCACACTAGGTCAAGAAACACTGAAATACGTTTCTACCTTCGTGTAGTAAGTATTTGAAAAATGAAACTCGGCCTCGGGTTCATATCCTAGGTCGGACCAAAGCTGTTACTGAGTTTTTCTGATTATATAAATACTAAATTACAGCTCGGAGTTTAAAAGTTGGGGTCTGAACCCCCGTGCCTTGTAGAGCACGTAAAGCTGTCGGTTCTGCGCCTGACCTCTCCCCGATCGCGTCGATTAACCGTCCCATGGGATTATGAGAGGAAACAGAGAGTGCACCGATGTTAGCGCATACACTTGTGCACTATAATATCTCCTGCATAGTGGGCTGGTCTCCGTTGAGACTGGCCGCCGTTGCCGTATTCGGATAGGAGACCAGCAAGTATTTTCTGTAATCACTGCCAGGTTATGTTAATTAAAAGTAGTAGAGCCACGCTGATTTCATCACGAACGGGCCGGCTTGACCAGATCAGTACTACCCTCAAACAGATGGTGCATTGTTGCATTGTCTGAATTCGCAATGTGTATAGTGACCGGCTCTTGGAATCTGTCATTTTGGCAGGGCCCTAAATAAAAAAACAACTTGACTTCATCAAGACCAATTTGTGGGAGAAATAGTAGCACTTAATTATTACTAACCATAAAAAAGTATAAAAAAAAAGTATTTATTTGCTATTTCTAAATCCGTTATCTGACATTTAGTATTCATTCGGTCGAGTTTTTATAATAACGACGTGGGTAGATACTACATTTTTATGAGGTTATGTCTAGAAAATGAGAGTAAATATATGAAATGGGGATCAGGCTTAATTTTTTTGTCACCAATGGATTTGCAGTTTCATTCGTCATTGGCAATGACGTAAAATAATTTTAAACCTCTTAATTNTCTTAATCTTGAAACTAAATGCAGACCGTATTTGTTTAGCTCTTTTATTGTGCGATTTTAATAGTGAAGAATTTATCATATGAAAGCTAAATATAAAAGACTTTGATTCGGTTAGAACTAACTTGAGATCTAACCGTGATCAATGTTATTTCTATAAGTTACAATGCATCACTTTTGTCAATAAGGCCATCATACCAAATTAAGAACTCTGACTGCCTCCCATGTAATAAAGTGAAATTTACCTTTATATCGCCACTGACTGCGACAGTTATTCTTGGTCTGAGCATCTTATAAATCACATGTCGGACGTTTACTTAGCAACGGCGGTATAAGGCCTTCTCTGAGCAAACAATAGGCCGACTGTAAACTACCAATTTTTCTGAACACTGAACACCTTTTATGGTTTTTGACGTATGTCATTTTTACAGAAATGAATATAGATATATTCGGATGACAGATCGACCGAAGTAAAGGTCGATTCGATTACTTTAATCGAGACATCTCGAATCTTATTGTTTTTGAGTTCCGCGATTCGAGACGACTTAATCGGCCTGCCATTTTGGGTGCATCATATTTTATCTGTGTTCTACGGTTGGACAAGAGTGAAGGATAACAGTGATTTGGTATGTAGATGTCACTCGTAATTATACAGCCTCTTTGGGTGGTTGCCCCGACGCGACGACGCACCATTGTAAATAATCGGTTGACAAAAGAATCGCAAGATTTCCATTTATCTCAGTCCGAGTTGGCTTAAAATTAAGACGTATCTGATTTTATACTTATTTACATGCTTTTTTGTAGATTAAAATCTGCAGAAAGGTATGTATTTTGTTGTAAACACACTACTGGGATTTTGAACGGTCATAAATAATTTCAGTAATTAAGATAAAATAGGTATTTAAAATTCAATTTATATTTTAGAAACTGGACATTATAGAAATTATAATGGCAACTATAAATACCATAAAAATATTTTAATGGCAATTAGATATATAAGACTAGGATCGTAGATTACATGACGGTGAGATATATTGCACTTGCTAATATTTCAACTAACTGTATAATTATGAATATGAGTAAATCAAGTAAACTTACATGTATGGAAATGTACATTTTGTCCACTTTCCTAGATTTCATGTGACATTCCCTGCGATCCAATTATATTATCTTTAAATGAAATTAACCAAGTGACGTGCAATTGGAGAGGTCCAGTTGTGGACTGCGATAGGCTGGATGATGGTGAAATATCAATTCTTCATCACCTTAGTATGATCCATACTATGAAAATCAACCTCTCAAAACGCTAAAATACTTGTCACCATGACCTTGATCAAAAAACTAATAAATACGCCGAGACAAGCTTTATACACTACTCAAAACTAATCATAAGTTATACGTTCTGACTGCATGTAACGTAATCAGTGGTATCGTAACGTTTATAACATCTAATCCTTAAAAGGCAGATGACTCGACAACATTTCAATACGCAAATGTCTGTTTGACCTGTCAGAAACACTTTCATTAGTCATGCTCAAAAACCGACAAAGCGACGAAGCGACTATTCAATGTTATGCAAATGTGGGTAGTCAACAAATTTGGTACTAACTAGCGTGTGCCCATGCCCATGCGTACATGCTTTCACTCTCAGCCGACCAGTCTGCGATGCGTTTCCGCCGGAAGGGCGGTCGTTAGAACGATCAATGTTGACCTCTCTATTTGTCTTATTTATCGATATAGATCTTGTTTACTTTATGTACTTACATAATAGTTGTTTGCTATGAGATAAGTTTCTCGTTGATTTATTTATCATAAGCCTTTCTATGGTTTCTATAATTAGATAGGATGCATTATCTGATTTATTATTTTGGAAAGAATTAAATATGTATTGTATTACTATTATAATTCTTACTAAGTCGCTAAGTAATTACATCATTATCCTCACCCATTACAGTCCACTGCTGGACATAGGCTCTAGGCATACCACAGAGCTCGGTCTGCTACTATATGTTATGAAGATATTGTTATAGTATATAGCTTAATGTGTGTAACACTCATAATATTTATTATAGAGACATAGTTCAAAAATTTCCAACAAAACTGGTTTTGCTCGTATATTTACACATAAAATAACAAAATTATTATAAAAATATTATGGACAATACCTGACACACCTGACACACGTTTCATTTCTATTTCGCAAAGAAAATAATACCAATAACTACAAGTGAATGTAATCGATTACCAAATTGTCGATGATAATGTCGATAATTTACATACAACACTGGCTTGTTTCAAAGTATTGATGTGGACATGTTGTCTTGATTCTGATTCCAGTTTGATGTGTAACAAAGCGTGGGAGGTCAATAATCGATATTAGATAATCGCATTAAATTTACAAATGTTAAATCGATATCAGATATTGAGTCATTTAACAGTTACATCATAATACGTTTGAAACAATGTTTATAGATTTGTGAATCATCTAATATTAGTTTCACGTATATTACACAGTGATTATCTTTAGCCATCAGCTGATCTGTTAAACCTTATGCTATATCAGTGACATTAGTCACGTTACATACGTAAACGTGTCGATTCTGTATATTTTTAGGGTAGTGCATAATGGGATTCATGTGACGATTCTCAGACATGTGAGTCCAAACAGGAAGAGAGAGCCTGCTTATAAAACTACCGTGTTAATCGGGAGTGCAGTAAATCAAGTGGCGCTATTTTTCACTCCTTGTNGTATATTTTTAGGGTAGTGCATAATGGGATTAATGTGACGATTCTCAGACATGTGAGTCCAAACAGGAAGAGAGAGCCTGCTTATAAAACTACCGTGTTAATCGGGAGTGCAGTAAATCAAGTGGCGCTATTTTTCACTGCTTGATTTTTTACGATTTGGAATATACGTGAAACGAGATCCTTGCTGCAGGAATTTGGGCAAAAACAATTAAAAATAGACACTGCAAATATATTCCGCTGTCCCACTCACCAAAGTTATTTTAGTATTACAGTTAAATACCAGTTGCAAAACGGTCTAATGTAAATGTGGAATATTTGAATTAGCTGACTTATCAGACCAATTACCCAACCGGTAAAAGGACGAATAATGTCAAAACAATTAAAAGGAACAATGACAAACGTTGGGCTTTGTTTCAGCCCGGCACGGAACCCGGTAGCGCAGTGCAGCCACGAATTGTGACGAAACTTTGCGTGGGCTGTTCTGTCATGCTTAATTTCGATACAAATTGTTACTTAAATCTAGACACAAGTAGGGGCTTAGTATAATAATTTCAGTAGAGAGCATAAAATTGTCGTAACTTTAGGTATGCTGGATTTCCTTATGGCTGGAGTATGTTTACTTAGAGATCAATGACTCCATCACATGTTTTCGTCGTTACTTACACATAGGTTTCAATTTCAATTCGAAATATTTTTTCTTCAAAACCTTATATTTCATGAGTAGTGTATGTATGTCAAGTTTCTTTTAAAGTAGAAGAGTGTTTGTTATAGTAATCTGTTTTATAGTACAAATATTTGTCACAGTTCAAATTTAGCACCTGCACCTTACACATAATATTGCATTCCACTGATGTAGAATAGGTTATGTTATGTTTTACTTCAAGTATTAAGCTGTTACTAGTATTGGACTGAAAAACCGTTTTTACCGTGGGAGAGCCTCGTTTCGGCACAAATGGGCCGGCCCGCCCGAAGTGATATCACGGTCTCACGTATATGGCGCTTGCGCTGTGTTTCACCGAGTGAGTGAGGATACCGGAGGCCCATACCACAACCCTTCCCCCATCTCCCAAAGGCTGTCAACGCACTTGCGACGCCTCTGGTGTTGCGGGTGCTTATGGGCAGCAGAAATCCCTTAACATCGGGCGATACATCTGCTAGATCCCATGTATCCCATAAAAACACATAGTACTTGATTAAACATCCGACTTTTTCATATATTACTATTGTCCCAACTAGACGGAGCCCGTGCTATATATAACAACTACGCTGCTGATGAACATATTTATATATTACTAAATACTAACTTACGACTAGCCTCAGGACAAATAATCGTGATTATCACAGAATTTTTTGTCCTGAATAAGAATCCAAGACAAGACCTCTATCTTAACAGTCAAGATCACTAGCCATTATGCGAATAGGCCCGTCAAATAGGTAATTACTAGCACATACGCTTAAGCCAAGCATTATAACTAAACCTCCATACATATGCGACTGCGACTGCCTCTGTGGCGCAGTGGTAGCGAATGCGACTGCTGTGCTAGAGGTCTCGGGTTCGATTCCTGAGTCGGACCAAATGTTTGTATGATCTGCAAATATTTGTTTCGGAGTTTGAGTGTTTTCTATGTATAATATGTATGTATTTACAAAAAAAAGTATATAAGTATTAATATCAGTTGTCTAGTACCCATAGTACAAGCTCTGCTTAGTTTGGGACTAGATGGTGTTGTGTTAAAATGTCTGAAAATATTTATTATTATTATATTCTTTCTTTTCTAAGGAAACCCTCGTCGATAGAGTTAAATATAGTGATCTAATTTGTGATTATTTGAAATAATACGCGCTCACTAATTAAATTTTAATTGAATTTATATTGAACAATATCAAATTAACTGAAAACTGGAACAATCGCTATCACTTTCAAATCTAATGATTTAGTACAGAATTCCTGCTAGAAACCACGTACAATAGAATGGGTTTGCTGAAAGTTGCACACTGGCACCATTGTGTCTTAACGTGATTGTGACCTATTCTGTTGTTCTTCGTTTTAAATCAAATCTGATCTTTAGTTCAGATGCCATAACTTTGACTATTTTGTAATGTGGGCTTTATCACTTATATTAATGAAACTTAATTAAATACATTATCGTATGAGTTACCCACGTAAATGGTGATGTTAAAATAACAATAAAATATAATAAACATATTTTCGAAATGCTACAATTGGAGCTAAATTACACCTCGACACAGATTTGATAATACACATAATTTCTTGTATGATGTGAATGGAATCAAGAACTTCTGGCTTAGCAATCAATATCACTAATTGCTAAACCAATAGGTGCGTCAAAATGGAGTAAGCAGTGTTAAGGGAACCCTCTGAAAAAATAATAGTAAATAGTTTTCATTTTTCTTGATTTTGAAAAGGATTACATTTCTTAAGTATTTAAGTGTTTGAACACAGTTTTTCTTTGATTTACCATCAAGTATACTCGTATATGAGAATCGACACCTTGGATATAAACAAGAGTATGTTGGAAAACGTTCTTTAGAAGTAGTGGCAATTAATTTAGTTTGCACCTTCAGAGACTTCAATTGCCATTACTGAGATAACATTAATAACAAATTGAGAAATGCTGTTTCTGGTACAAAACTTTTAGTAGATTGTTTCAAGATATTTTAAATTTGGTTAATGAATATCTTGTTCACATTTATTAGATTTGAACAAAACACTCGCTGTTTTACGGTCTGTGAATACGAAAGTGAATTAGGTATAGATTTTTTAGACATGTTATCCACTCAATATTACTTTCAGAGGGTCCATTGCGTTTATTGGATATGTTTTGAACCAGCTGAGTCCCGCGGTGTTACCCGCGGTTATTGTTGTACTTCTACAAATTTGTAAATTACAACAGCTGGTAACACCACGGGGCAAAGCTAATTAGCAGCCTATGTTTATTATATCTGCCAGTGAAAGTCCCGTCAAAATCGGTTCAGCCGTTCCAAAGATTAGCCGGAACAAACAGACAGATAGACTGACAGACAGACAAAATTTACTGAAACCTTTATTTTTACTGTGTATACACATACATATGCTTTTAGTAAAAAGCTTTTATTGTAATATTACAAACAGAAACTCCAACTTTATTTATTTGTATAGATACGGAATATGCGTTCGTAGCAGGCATCCACTTTCATAAGACACAGTTTTTCTACATTTTATAATAACAGAGGCTAGCTTTCGCCTTTTGCAATAAATAGTTACTATATGTAATTAGGATTAACATTTTAGTATAAAGTTTCATCAAAATCTGTTCAATAGTTTGTGCGTGAAAGAGTAGCAAACATTAATACATCCTTAAAAACTTTCGCATTTGTAATGTTTGTAGTATTATAATTGACTGTTGCCATGTTAATTTTCATTACTCAGTTCTTATTAATGAGTACGAGTATACTATCAAGGCCATTATTTTCGAAACATTTCTTATCTGTTTCAAGAAAAAGACTAGTAGCGAAATCACCTTTTAGTCATGCTACGGCAAATTGTTTGCTTTTGTTAAGCAATTAGAAGCACATCAAATTGTAGGCGATTGGTAAAAATTATCAAGGGGAAAAAATTGACATGGGTTACTTTAACATTAACACTTTTTTATGTTCAGGGTATTATATCACAATAAAGTTATAAAATGAACTGCCATATTTAGATACGTCGTATTTCTAATGCGCCAAAGTGCTGTGTTTTCGATCCTCCTATAGGACACGACGTTTTTCTGAGTCTAGGTGTTTGTTGTGTATGTTTGTAAAGTCTTTTTAATGTTTGTAAACTTTACCATCTTTCTCCATAATACGGAACTGTCGATGAGCAAAGCAGACCTACACTTGTCCGGTTTTTCAAAGATAATGTCAGGTTGGTAAATGAACGAAGCAGTATACGTTTTCTAATTCTTTGACCTCTTTAGTGGCAACTTGTGGTAACAATCTATATAAACAAAAATGAATCGTCGAAATGTATGTACGCGTATAACTTCCGATCGGCTACAAGAAACTCAATAATTATATTTTTACGTGTTCGTTATCGTTAGGACAAGGTTGGAATAAATTCCTTTAATTAAATGATAACGGAATAGGTCAATTGTTTTTTATCCGCGACGGTACTCTTTCTGTGGGAAGCCGAGACAAATATGTAAATATGGCGGTTCGATATTCACCGGGTCAGCTAGTATAAAATAATTATATTGATGCTCATTGCAGACTTGTTCTTCATACTGACAACTTAAGTTTTCAAAAAGACTCGCTTCTTATCGTAAGTTTTTCTTAACTAGCTGATCCACGCAACTTTGTCTGCTTAGCTTTTCATCATGCTGGGCTTCTATTGGTGTACGTGTGATGTTAACTTTTCAGTCTTAAGTACGCCAGCAAAACACTCATTTGAAAGTTAAATAGTTTCGGAATTCATCTTGAACAACATGAAACGAGAATTATATTATATATAGATTTATATACAGGAGAGACAAGGATGTATCCGAGTGATAAATAGAGACTTATTAGTGACTGGTTAACCTTGCTTAAGTCCACGTATTTATTATACACTCTTACATGCAAATTTAAAGGTATAGTCCATAGACTCCTGTCTTAGCACGTTAAGGCACGTCCAGCAGAGGAATAATAAATAAAATAAAAAATAAAGGACCTATATTGACTATAAATTTAATCATGTTTTATGATTGCATCTGTGTTTGTAAATAAAAAAAAGTCATTATCATATACATTAATGAAATAAACATGTATACTCTATACGTATACATTGGGTTAAAATAAATAAGACATTAAACTTAATTTATTATTTAAAAAGTTATTTATAGCATAATATTTTAGCAATTATTTATAGATATGTTATAAACGGAAATACATAGTTTACAAATAATTGTTTTTCCAACGTGTTTATTAATGAGAGCAAATATTTAATCGATTTCAATCAATGAGTTTTTATGATGGTGAACATTCTGATTTATAATGTAATAAACTTAGAAGAACAGAAATGGATGCGATGTATATTTACTGGAGGTAATAAATAATAAATTAATAAGTAATAATTTCTAGAATCTTATCAGAATTTATTAGACAAACATTTATCAAATAAAATAAGAGAATATGTAAGAATCTAAATATGTATTTACTTTAGGTGATGATTCATGAAGATCATTAACCTGAAGATATAGAATTTGACCCTCAAGNATGCTACATTTGGAGCTAAATTACACCTCGACACAGATTTGATAATACACATAATTTCTTGTATGATGTGAATGGAATCAAGAACTTCTGGCTTAGCAATCAATATCACTAATTACTAAACCAATAGGTGCGTCAAAATGGAGTAAGCAGTGTTAAGGGAACCCTCTGAAAAAATAATAGTAAATAGTTTTCATTTTTCTTGATTTTGAAACGGATTACACTTCTTAAGTATTTAAGTGTTTGAACACAGTTTTTCTTTGATTTACCATCAAGTATATTGTACTCGTATATTAGAATCGACACCTTGGATATAAACAAGAGTATGTTGGAAAACGTTCTTTAGAAATAGTGGCAATTAATTTAGTTTGCACCTTCAGAGATTTCAATTGCCATTACTGAGATAACATTAATAACAAATTGAGAAATGCTGTTTCTGGTACAAAACTTTTAGTAGATTGTTTCAAGATATTTTAAATTTGGTTTATGAATATCTTGTTCACATTTATTAGATTTGAACAAAACACTCGCTGTTATACGGTTTGTGAATACGAAAGTGAATTAGGTATAGATTTTTTAGACATGTTATCCACTCAATATTACTTTCAGAGGGTCCATTGCGTTTATTGGATATGTTTTGAACCAGCTGAGTCCCGCGGTGTTACCCGCGGTTATTGTTGTACTTCTACAAACTTGTAAATTACAACAGCTGGTAACACCACGGGGCAAAGCTAATTAGCAGCCTATGTTTATTATATCTGCCAGTGAAAGTCCCGTCAAAATCGGTTCAGCCGTTCCAGAGATTAGCCGGAACAAAAAGACAGATAGACCGACAGACAGACAAAAATTACTGAAACCTTTATTTTTACTGTGTATACACATACATATGCTTTTAGTAAAAAGCTTTTATTGTAATATTACAAACAGAAACTCCAACTTTATTTATTTGTATAGATACGGAATATGCGTTCGTAGCAGGCATCCACTTTCATAAGACACAGTTTTTCTATATTTTATAATAACAGAGGCTAGCTTTCGCCTTTTGCAATAAATAGTTACTATATGTAATTAGGATTAACATTTTAGTATAAAGTTTCATCAAAATCTGTTCAATAGTTTGTGCGTGAAAGAGTAGCAAACATTCATACATCCTTAAAAACTTTCGCATTTGTAATGTTTGCAGTATTATAATTGACTGTTGCCACAATCACTTTTACAATAACTTACGTGATTACGTATTCCATATTCCAAGTACTTATTGCCATGTTAATTTTCATTATTCAGTTCTTATTAATGACTACGAGTCCTATCAAGGCCATTATTTTCGAAACATTTCTTATCTGTTTCAAGAAAAAGACTAGTAGCGAAATCACCTTTTAGTCACGCTACGGCAAATTGTTTGCTTTTGTTAAGCAATTAGAAGCACATCAAATTGTAGGCGATTGGTAAAAATTATCAAGGGGAAAAAATTGACATGGGTTACTTTAACATTAACACTTGCACACACGCCAAAGTGCTGTGTTTTCGATCCTCCTATAGGACACGACGTTTTTCTGAGTCTAGGTGTTTGTTGTGTATGTTTGTAAAGTCTTTTTAATGTTTGTAAACTTTACCATCTTTCTCCATAATACGGAACTGTCGATGAGCAAAGCAGACCTACACTTGTCCGGTTTTTCAAAGATAATGTCAGGTTGGTAAATGAACGAAGCAGTATACGTTTTCTAATTCTTTGACCTCTTTAGTGGCAACTTGTGGTAACAATCTATATAAACAAAAATGAATCGTCGAAATGTATGTACGCGTATAACTTCCGATCGGCTACAACAAACTCAATAATAATTTTTTTTTACGTGTTCGTTATTGTTAGGACAAGGTTGGAATAAATTCCTTTAATTAAATGATAACGGAAAAGGTCAATTGTTTTTTGTCCGCGACGGTACTGTTTCTGTGGAAAGCTGAGACAAATATGTAAATATGGCGGTTCGATATTTGCCGGGTCAGCTAGTATAAAATAATTATATTGATGCTCATTGCAGACTTGTTCTTCATACTGACAACTTAAGTTTTCAAAAAGACTCGCTTCTTATCGTAAGTTTTTCTTAACTAGCTGATCCACGCAACTTTGTCTGCTTAGCTTTTCATCATGCTGGGCTTCTATTGGTGTACGTGTGATGTTAACTTTTCAGTCTTAAGTACGCCAGCAAAACACACATTTGAAAGTTAAATAGTTTCGGAATTCATCTTAAACAACATGAAACGAGAATTATATTATATATAGATTTATATACAGGAGAGACAAGGATGTATCCGAGTGATAAATAGAGACTTGTTAGTGACTTGTTAACCTTGCTTAAGTCCACGTATTTATTATACACTCTTACATGCAAATTTAAAGGTATAGTCCATAGACTCCTGTCTTAGTAAGGCACGTCCAGCAGAGGAATAATAAATAAAATAAAAAATAGAGGACCTATATTGACTATAAATTTAATCAATTTTTATGATTGCATCTGTGTTTGTAAATAAAAAAAAGTCATTATCACATACATTAATTAAATAAATATGTATACTCTATACGTATACATTGGGTTAAAATAAATAAGACATTATATATATATTATAGTATAATATTTTAGCAATTATTTATAGATATGTTATAAACGGAAATATACTTTACATAGTTTACTAATAATTGTTTTTCCAACGTGTTTATTAATGAGAGCAAATATTTAATCGATTTCAATCAATGAGTTTTTACGATGGTGAACATTCTGATTTATAATGTAATAAACTTAGAAGAACAGAATTGGACGCGATGTATATTTACTGTAGGTAATAAATAATAAATTAATAAGTAATAATTTCTAGAAACTTATCAGAATTTACTAGACAAAATTGTTTTTACAAACATTTATCAAATAAAATAAGAGAATATGTAAGAATCTAAATATGTATTTACTTTAGGTGATAATTCATGAAGATCATTAACTTGAAGATATAGAATTTGACCTTCAATAAATTTTAAGGATTCAGTGAACTGATGTACCTACATGTTTCTGTACTGTTCTGTAACTGAAAGATCATACCATCCATGAAATATTTCAATAGATCGGTATCAGAATTCAAACACTAATATGTTTTCACATTATCCTTCTTGATATTCAAACTACATACCTAAAGAATACCAAACTGTTCTTATTTTAGTCGACTTTCAAAATAAGAATGAGGTTCTCAATTCAGAATAGTGGTCGGTGATAATATTTCAGAAACTGTTTATTCCTGAAATAAAATCCTAATTTCACATGTACGTCATTTTATCTCAATTTAAAAAAAACACACAATGGTCTCTACTCTAACTGTATTAAATATCTAACAGCTGATGACCATCGACATTAACTTAAGAATAGACATTTCAAAATCGTCAAATTACTCGTGTGGGTCATTGTAAATCACTCAGCGACTTCAACAATACATTCGGCCGTTCGTAAATAATAAATAATCGCTGAGCTTTCTACAGCATCGCCATCTATCATTAGGCCGTGCATTAGCATTCGTGAGACGATTCCTCACTTTCACTGATCATTTCGGTACCAATTATGCAATTTTGGATACTACCTTGTGTCAGGGTTCGTGTATTAGGATTAACATTTATTAACATTTTTTTTCTGTGCTATGTTTCACATTTTACACAGTCGTGCTACAATATCTCGCATTTTTGTCTCAATTTTCCTCTGCGCTCGTGATTTTTTTTTTCAATAAGTTTTTGCCTGTTACTATGTAGAAATATATATCTTTTTATTTTAAAAATACTATTTAAAATCTCATACGCGTTTGTTAGATATGATATTGAAATTTCATTGATCTATGATTTTTATATGTAGCTTCAATTTAACGTTCATAAATGACACTTAGTGTCTTAATTGAATAAATGATTTTGAATTTGAATTTGACAGTATTGTACATACTTTACTATGGTAAACTATTTGAAAATGTGAATTACTGCAATTACGGTTAGCATCTACATTAGACACACTTTTACAAGTTTGTTATTTTTGATCTTTATTTGCGAATACTGTTCAACACCCATATTCTTAATAAGAAAATATTGGACACGAGCATGGTATCATTTGTTTAGAATTTATGACGAACGTTTGTCAATTTGATATTATATATTATATTGATAACAGCTTCCACCGGTGTTGACATTACATGCAATATAACGGAGTAAAATTCTCCACAGCACTGTTCCTGTCATGTCCCCGTCTTAGTTACCATTTGAACAGCTATTTTATATCGATGTCAACCATTCTTGTTTATGTCAGGTTCACACGACGCGACGCGTTGGCGGTAAAATTCATGTCGCTTATTGACGAACTGCTTGGAGATCGTTTTTTGTTTTTTCGAAAGACGGTCCCCATTTCATGTCATCCACATTTTTTATATTTTTTTATCATTAAATTCATCAAGACGAACACTTGAGGACTCAAAGACTTAGAATTGAAGGCGTTAAAACTTGATATTGGCAGAAATAGTTGTTACGGCTGGTTGCCATCTCATCAAAAGAAGAAGAAGACGAACTGCATTTTGTTAATAGTCATTTTGAAAAGCATTTTTTGAGAAAAAAGCACTTTAAAACTTTTATCACTATCCTATATTTTTAAATAATGTTTTATTTATACGTACACCCAAACGGACACGAATAAGAATTCTATGGCTTTGTTGCTTTAGGTAAACGAAACCAATTCGCTAGTGTGTATGTAGTCGTACTTACTGTGTGCACAAGACATATCATGATTCATACGACCCAGACTACGAAGATGAAAGTTGACCAGGCGCTTGAGATTTGACGGAATGGTAGCCCGCGTGTGGTCTCATTCGTGCTAATTACTTCACATGTCGTGGTCATTGTCGTCGAGATCACCCTGTTGATTCGTTGAGGACTGGCCACACATCGTGAGATCACAATCGAGCCGATTGGGAAACGACACCAATTAAGGGAAATTGTCGAAAACTCGCTTAATGATTTATATTGCACGGCGATACGAAGCCGTGGTAATTAGTAAGGTGTGTGCGTTGCAGTATATCCACTTGCGCTGAACGGTCTTATTCGCACATCGTTGTGCGTTTATTTTTATGTGGGAGGTCGCGTGCGAGAATGAACGTTTTGGTAGGATTTATTGTTGAAAGAGATGATAATCTAAAGTGGATTTCTCTTACTCCATTATTTTAGTTACAAAGTAGTATTCTGTATGTAATGTTTATTTTCGCTTGCATATAATGCTTTTCTTTTACATAATGACGAATACCAAACTAGCCGGTAATATCACTATAGCAGCTTTTAGATATTGAACGTTACTGTGAATATGAACAGCCTTCTTAAATCTTTCTTTTCCTCAATCCTGCAGTTATCGGCTATTGAATAAGTGTGTCGATCATCAGTTATCGCTGTCTACTGTCTAGTACATATGTTATATACTACTGAAGAATCTTTCTTCTGTAATAGTTCTCTATTTATTCTTTCTTCTTCTTTTTACACCTTACGATACATATACAAACCATGTATAAAGAGGAAAGGGAATATCAATTCGTGAATAAATTTACCATGAAAGTCTAATAAAAGATTTCTAAATTTACAACATGAAATAGTTTTCCGATGTTATTGCACCTATCAAATTTAAACAGACTCTAGGTGACAGTGAAACTGATCGCATAATTTTGCGTTATCCCACGCAAGCCATGAATAACAATAGTTGGTGAAGGAAATACGTTGAAACTTACACGTTATTGTACAATAGTTAATAGTGTGATTTTCTTTCTGCTATATTGTTGAATATATATGAGATTGTTCTATACTTATTATTTTACTGCTAGATAGTAACATTTTCTATTGGAAGTTGATAAAGCGGCTTTGATGTTCATCTACTCTTACGACATGTCTTGTCAACCAATGTATGATGATATAATGTGATGCCGCATTTTTAAACTCATAACTCCTTAAACGTCTACCTATCATACACACTCTTAGTACAATTCATTACTGCACTTTACAGAGAGAGTACTATAATGCGCAATCTCTGAATCTCCTCCGAGACTCTGTACTTATGTATACATTTTCTATTTTAGTATTTGTGTGAAAGAGCGATTGTGTTGCTTAGTGCACTCCAACCTTTGGAAGCAGGAAATCGTGATTCGTGAATAGTTCGTACAGTACATTAAGTGACCTTTTAATGTAGTGATTAATTAAAAACAATAAGAATCTCGACGAGATCACGCCGACGATACCCGACACCTCACCACTGGCATATCACGCGACTGTGGCTCTTCGCGTCTGCGGACGGCCTTATCCGATGTCACGGAATAAAAGCCAATCATTGGTCTACTAATTAGTATTTAGTCACTTATATAAAATGTATTTATCAGTTTTTTATGGAAAGGGGCAAAGATAGGTAAGATATATCACCTGATGGTAAGCGATTACGGCCACCCGTGGACACCCGCAACACCAAAGGCGGCTAAAGTGCGTTGACGACCTTTGTGGGATGGGGAGGGGTTGGTGTATGGGCCTTTTTTTACGTGTGGAAACCCCCTCCTGGCTTCACCCTACCGGGGTTTGCAGCGGGGCGGTGTGTCGGAATCGAACCGACTAAAACCACATCGGGAGGGATCTGGGGCTTTCTTACGCCATCCGGACCCTTCCCAGTTGGGGTATGGGCCTCCGGTAACCTCACTCACTCGTTAAAATACAGCGCAAGTGCTGTTTCACGCTGGTTCTTCATGCCGACGCGCGATTCTCCCACGGATTATATTCACAGATTTATTTATTCTTTATAAAATAGTAATCACACATTATTTTCATTCCAATAACACACTGATCGTCATTTCAAACAATCTTATTGTACATGTAAGCGTACACCATTAATTAGGAATTACCATAAAGTGCAAAAATCTCATTCCTTTTTGGCTTGTCATTTGTCGCCATTATTATCATAACCATACGAAATCATTTCAAACGTTTCTATTATCTTCAATATCTGTCAATCTTACTCTTCAGATTGTACAATAGAGGGGCAATGACACAATTTCTAAATTCTGTCGTACAGTAAACGTAACTAAATAACTGTGGCNCTCTTCGCATCTGCGGACGGCCTTATCCGATGTCACGGAATAAAAGCCAATCATTGGTCTACTAATTAGTATTTAGTCACTTATATAAAATGTATTTATCAGTTTTTTATGGAAAGGGGCTAAGATAGGTAAGATATATCACCTGATGGTAAGCGATTACAACCACCCGTGGACACCCTTTTTTTTACGTGTGGTAACCCCCTCGGGTCTTCATCCTACCGGGGATTGCAGCGGGGCGGTGTGTCGGAATCGAACCGACTAAAACCACATGGTGTGCCGCTCTGCGTCTGAGTCGGGAGGGATCCGGGGTTTTTTTACGCCATCCGGACCCTTCCCAGTTGGGGTATGGGCCTCCGGTAACCTCACTCACTCGTTAAAATACAGCGCAAGTGCTGCTTCACGCTGGTTTTCGGTGAGGCCATGGTGTTACTCTAGTCGAGCCTTCATGCCGACGCGCGACTCTCCCACGGATTATATTCACAGATTTATTTATTCTTTATAAAATAGTAATCACACATTATTTTCATTCCAATAACACACTGATCGTCATTTCAAACAATCTTATTGTACATGTAAGCGTACACTATTAATTAGGAATTACCATAAAGTGCAAAAATCTCATTCCTTTTTGGCTTGTCATTTGTCGCCATTATTATCATAACCATACGAAATCATTTCAAACTTTTCTATTATCTTCAATATCTGTCAATCTTACTCTTCAGATTGTACAATAGAGGGGCAATGACACAATTTCGAAATTCTGTCGTACAGTAAACGTAACTAAATAACTGTGGTGCTTAGTTGTGTGCTGAGGTAATGCGTTAGTTAATCATCACCATCATCTTCAACACCCTTTAACAATCTACTGCTGTATATAGCCTCGCATAGGAAGGAGGTTTCATAGTTAATAGGTAAACAATAATGCGATAACGCTTACCCCTAAATCTATATGAATCGCCTAAATGTATTTTATGAGCGCGCATAATTTCCGATCGACTGCACTACATTGGCTAATTATGTTTTCTTATTTTACAGACAAACAAGAGTTACTTTGAGTTTATAATATTATTAGGATGGTATATAATAGCATTATATACGAGTAGCTATTGCCCGCGGCTACGCATGCGTTATTGTTGGTTATCCCGGCAAATAGTAGCCTATGTTTTATTCTGATATATTAACAAAGTTTCATTAAAATCCATTCAGTACTTTTTACGTGGAAGAGTACCAAACATCAATTATTTATTAATATTTTAGCATTTATTTCTTTTAACTTAAATATTGCAATTAAGTCTCAGTTTAAAATGGCAATGTAAACATAGCATTAACAAATTGCAATGAACAGCATTAATTAAATATCGTAAAAAGGGCTGACAGAAGAATAATTAAAATAATTGCTGTCTGTGTGTCCTGAGTCTGCCTTGCCGCCACACTTTCAATTATCTGACAGCCATTCGTTTAAGTTCCTGAGTCGCACACAACTCATATATGTAAATATGTTCATATTTTTGTGCGACGTAAAACATTTGCGACGCCTTTGGTAGTCTTTATTTCAATACAATCTTGTATTGATTGGATTTGAATTTAATATTGATCATTTAAATTTATAATTTCAACCTGATTTTTTCAAGTATGTGTTCGTTTACAGTATTTTACAGAATCTATTTCATTTTCACATACTTCATAGATCATGGTCTTTAAATTGGAGTCTTATATATTCTCCCAAATTAATAATATGTATGTTCAAATAAAGCGTTTAAGGATAAAGATAGTATATATCTGTATTAATAGAGTCATTCATTGTACAAATCTCGATGACCAAACGACTACCAACAATTAATAATAATAATAAATATTACGGACATCTAACACACAACGCCATCTAGTCCCAAACTAAGCAGTGCTTTTATTATGGGTAATAGACAACTGATATGAATACATAAATACATTTTTTTTGTAAATACTTACATATGATATACATAGAAAACACCCAAACTCCGAAACAAATATTTGCAGATCATACAAACATTTGGTCTGACCCAGGATTCGAACCCGAGACCTCATGGACAGCAGTCGCGTACGCTACCACTGCGCCACCGCCACTGTGTACACGTTGCAAGTAATTAGAATCACGATAAAATGTAATAACTTCGGGACATAAGCGCATGTCCCATACATCTATACACATAATAAAATTATTATTTTTTGGCTGTCTGTCTTTTTGTTCCGGCTAATATCTGGAACTGCTGTACCAATTTTGACGAATCTTTCACTGGCAGATAGCTTTAGATATTAGGAGTAAATTAAGTTAATTTTTTAGACTAATTTTGCCCCGCGGCTTTACCCGATGCAGACATCGACGTCAAACTTATAACACCCCTCTTTTTGCGTCGGGGGTTAAAAATACCAAATGCCTCTATCGAAAAAACTTTAGATAAAAATTTTAACTTGCAAACTAGAATTTATTATTTGCAACAAATAAATCTACATACGAATATAATAATGTTCCGTGGTCTGTTGCTGATATAATTATATGGACGGAAGTAAGTATGCTGCTTTATGGGCGTTATTTGGTAATAAAAAACCAAACCAATCGTTACATCTGATTAATTATCGTATACATAGCATATACCGATGAATTTCTCCACAAAATAATTTTATATAAATTCTTTGCCCATACACGTAACTTGAAATGACTGGAGTAGTTAAGTTATTATATACTTATTGTTTAAGGTTCGAACACTTTAAATGGTATGTAAAAAATATATATTCGATTTAACTTGCCCATAGGACAGTGGTTACAATTTTGTTGATTCAGTACGCCCCAAATTGGTAACATTGCGAAATTTAATTTTATAACTATTTGAGGTATGCAGCTCGTTTTTCCAGTGTTAATAACAAGACTCTTAATAACAAGTCTTTTAATAAATCTATCTTTATCTCCACCTTATGTGGTTAAAATAAATTTTATATTACCTTTTAAATGAATAATCCTAGACTGTGGCATATTCTGTTGCAAAATAAACCCAATAACTCAATGGTAAAAAATCGATTTCGTTTATTGCTGATTTCGCCTAGAATTTGGGTTGCATTCTTTTCCGTTTGACACTTACCTAGATGCCTGCGTCTAGACTGAAATAATTCGCTGAAGTTAGCTCGAACGCTGACCTCGAAAGTGTCAGAAGAGGTTATGCATAATCACTACCCACATAATAATGAATGATTGTACAGAAAATCTTCTGACTGAAGTGTAAAGGTTATTCCTAAAATACATTAATACTCTTAGACACGTATACATCGCGTTAAGAATCAGGATTAATAGGTGCATAACTTTTAATCATTGTACATTTTTATGTACACCGAATTGTCAATAGTTAACTTAGTAGTAAGTTTCAGGCTTCAATAGCCTTATTCTTTAACTTTTTTCAATATTCTCTCAAAATTATCATTTTCAATTCCCAAAGACAACAGCAATAAGGTACCCTCCCTTTGAAGGCCAAATTATGTATTGTTTAATTGGTTAAATTTATTTGATTTTGTTTTAAAAATTCAGTCAAGTGCAAGTAATTCTCTCTCGTAAAAAGTAAGTATCATATTAATCTATCGCCGTCCACTGGTGAACGAAGGTCTCGCCAAGGTACGTCAATTATCAAAAATAAATATTATTTTTTCAGAAAATTTTTGTCTTACAACATTTGTAGAATAAACGCCGAAAGACTAACTCCGTTTTTCCTCAATGCAGATTTGCATGTTGTACCAAATACAGAACAGTGTTTTATATACAAAAAGTTGAAACAATGGGATCGACGTCTCGTTCACTTGTACAGCTGTCCATACTTGTGAACTCGTCTGTCTGTCCGTAGGCGGGACATAAGCTTGGCGAATACAATATTGTAATCACTCTTTGAACTTAAATGCAACCATGAAACTTATTTCATAGGGTTTGAATTCTCTTGATTAATTATGAAATGGCAATTTTATCACATGTCCATACTTATAGACTGCAATACTTGACAAGCTGGATATTTGTTTCGGAAATTATATCACAGATGAACGGTGATGGCACTGGCTATAGTTCCGAAAACATATTTTGTTTAATTTCCTTTCATAAATACATCAATACAATCTAAACCATTAATATAGACGTGATCACAGACTGAAAAGCGTTAAAATCTACCGATCGGCATAATTTAATGAGTTGGTCATCTATCTCTTCAGTAAATTCTGATTGGTTTGATTTGTCGAGAAACTATCAAGGTATCAATTTACAAAATAATTGTGCGAAAAATAAACTTGTATCTCGTCATCAGCAATAGGCGTCAGGCATATCGCAACATCAGGCAATATGTTTCAATTTGCTTATCTCTTTGTACCAATATATTTTTGTGTACACCCGTGTATGTAATGGGTTTATCAATTTTGTTTAAAAAGAAATGTATCATTTTTTTGCAACTCTAACATCCTCAGTATATCATAAACTACGAGAGTTTTACAGTTATTAAAACACGTAATATAATGATTTATTACTCCACTTCCATAATTAAATAAAATTCAATTTACATAAAATATTAGAAACCGCCAATTTGTGCAAGATGTGATGCAACATGGCCGGATTACCGTAACACACGAACGTATTAATCATCGCCGAATGACAAGATAATACATTTAATTTAACACATTTAATTATGTATACAATAGTCAACAGACAGACATAATTACTAACAAAATGTATTTTTGAGTGTTATACAATGGTTATGCAATAGTTAATGTCATTCGTGAAATAGATATGGATAGCCTTTGATTAGGACCTAATAAGCAATAATTGTTCCGGTTAAGATATATCATCGATATCTTTCGTTGTTATATTAATATTTACTTATATCGTCATGTAACATAATCGAATGTAGATAATCGGCTAATATTAATCGGTATTATATTTCTGTAAGTAAGCGTTCGTGTTTACTTTTCATTTTCGATACAGGCGTAAATATATTTAAATTGAATGTATTGAAATAAAAATATTAAGGTATGGAATGAAAATATTTTCATACAAGAATAACAAAATCGTTTTTGCTTTTCTGGATAAACAAACATCCGTATGTCAAACACATATCAATTCAAATTTATCTAAATTTGTATGAACTGTCCCGTTACTTCATACACTGTTAACATTTTTTTCTAAATTAATGTTTAATTTTGCAAAAGAAATAAACCAAAAAAAAAATTTGTCTTGTTAAATGCGTTCTGTTAAAAAAATAATTTAAAATATGAATATGAATACGTATTCGTTCCAATTCTAGAACTTGAATCTTCTTGCGACAGAAGTAATTTAGTAGGACTTTTGACATCAATGCCCTTTCATTATAATCATTTCCATTTCATCAGACATAATGCGAAAATGAAAGTGGTGGGTATGAACGACAGCTAATGATAATATCATACAAATTATACCGCAAAACGTATTATGTTTCCGGTTGATAGCCACAAAAGAATGAATTTGAGTTTTGAATGTCAATAACAATAACATTCTAAATAGATTTTGGCACAATTTCTATTTCATACACTATGAAATTTTGCCTTATAACTAACTTTGCGACTGGTATTCAGTTGTAAATACCGATAATCGAAAATAATGTGGTTGTCTGGAAGAGATCGCCGTAAGCGATAAGACCGCCTATTGTATCATTAGCATATTTGTGACTCATCCTCTGTTTTGACTTTGCAATTTTACATGTATACAATAAAGATATATAAATAAATAAAAATAAATGAATAATCTGGTCGGGTGGTGTACCAATATATCTATATAAATAAGATCTAACTGTTAGTGTTAGTTTAATTTACTAATATTATTAGCCGTTTCTTGACGTACTACTCTCCTAAAAGCATTATTTTGCATAAAGTAAATAAAATAACTGTTTGAAATAGTTCAAAATAATAGTAATTAAAATGTAACTAGAGATAAGATAATACTCTGAATTCGTTATTTCGCGTTCAACAATGTGTTGAATAATGTAATTTACATTATGTTGCTCTAATGTTTTCAGTAGTACCTACAAAAAAACAGGAATATGTGACTTTTTTTATGGAATACTTACTTACTTTTAAAAGACAACTCCCGCATTAGGAATAGAAATTACTGTGTTGCGTATACCCAGACTTAGAACTACAGTTTGTGGATCACACAAGGTGTTGTCCCATGTAGGATTTAAAACCACAAAACTTTGCGCAGTAGGAAGCGATGTGGCGACAACTGAAACCACTAGGCTAACCGTGTAGTCGTATATAATAGGGAGCAAACGAGCAGACGTATCGCTTGATGGTAAGCGATTACTGCCGCCTATGGACACCCGTAACACCAGAGGCATCACAAGTGCGTTGCCGGCCTTGGGGGATGGGGAGGGGGATGAGGGGAAGGGTTGGATTATGGGCCTCCGATATCCTCACTCACTCGGTGAAACACAGCGCAGGCGCTGTTTCACACCGGTTTTCTGTGAGGCCGTGCTATCACTCCGGTCGAGCCGGCCCATGCATGCTGAAGCGTGACTCTCCCACGGTCAGTGATGACTTAAGTAGTTTTAACGTAAACAAAATTTTGTGCACCAATTCGTACTATTTATTACTAAAACATTATGCTATATATCTTAATTATACTACCCGTAGTCAGCTTTTGGAAATTATTATTATACCAGCAAAACACCTGTATGTTATGTTATAAGTACTCTCATCATCGAAATTCAACATACATAGGTACCTAACAAACTGTGGAGTTTCGATATACACGGCTAGATAGGTATTTGTACATATTTATGAAATAATTAGAAAACATAATTATGTTTTCTCCACTATGCTATTTCTTAAATGATTATCTCTAATATATCTACGACATCCAACTTTTAACACCGTGATAATTATCCTGTGTCATCGTCTTTTGGACAACAAAGTACAATAAAATAATGGTAACTGTAATTAGACCCCTATGAAATTATTATATCTGAATCTTAATAGAGTATGAGATATACCCTACTCCTCTCGTGCGAATTGAGCAGACGCCATTATACTAGAAGAGAGATATAGAGAGATATCGCCTCTATGGCAGTTCTATACCCCCTTTACCATGGAGAGTGCTCTGAAGAGCTCATCCAATTGATCCCACCTTCTCCCTTCCTCTACAGAACAACACGTGCTGGCCTCGGAAGTCACTGCCTCAGAGTCGTAGAAATACGTACACGAACCAAACGATTTGGGTCTTCCTTCTTGTGCCGAGCTATTAAAAACTGGAACTCACTACCAAAGCATTTTTTTCCCTCCCACTATGATCCCGGGTCCTTTAAGCTGGGCGTGAAAAAGCATCTCACTAAGCCGCCATAGTGTGGGACGCCATACTGCAGTGTCTGCTTTCGCAGTGAGTATGGTGGCCCCCACCATTGGATTCTGCTTGAGCTTACAATCAGGCTGAGCAGAGTCACTTTGGCGAGTTACGTATAAAAAAAAAGAAACACTATTCTTCTATACATCGAAGTGCAACGTGCAAACGATTTTTTCTTCTATTTTACTTTGTAGATTTTTTCTTTATACATTGCTGTTTCTTCGTTTCTCGGCTGTACTTCTGATCTATTATATTATTTATGATAGCTATCCTGTCTTGAAACTAAGAAGAATATAATAGAATATACTAGAAGATATGTAAAGAAAGAAAGAAGAAAAACGTGATATGTGCTAAATTGCAAAACTTCTTCGGAAAACGGGAATTTGACTAGATTATTTACGTGTATGTTATGTATAACTTTTCATTAAATGATTTAATGTGCTTTTCAAAATGACGACCAGAGAGTGTTAAAATGTTAGGTTGTTATGGTATTGAAAATATTTTTTATCAACTTAAATTAAAATAATAAGCCAAAGTACATAAGTACAGCTTTCATATTTGACTGCTTTTCAATCTTTAGATTTCAGTCACATATCTGACTGTATCAAACACTTGGTAATTAACCAATTACTATAAATGAATCCCATTAAACAAACTATTTAGCAATTGTATTGAGTGCTCATAGCACCGTGATGTCCAATTAAATGGGTGATATCGGTCGGTTTGTGTTAAATCTGCGACCGTGCAGCACGACTCGGTGCGCTCACGATTTTAACTTTATTGATATTATAACACTTTTTGTTTGAAGTAGGAAATACACCCTTTAAAAATAGACATAGGCATCAAGGTGAGCTTGTTTTCAATTTTATCTGGATAGAAATCTACTTCAGCAATAACATAGTGTATTATATTAAGACTTGTTGTATTTTTAATTCTAATTGATNTAATTGACAAATAATGTTGCAACGTGAGATAGCATGTGTTTCGCGCACACAGTTTACAGGTTTCTTCCAGGCTTAGCACAAAAGGGAAAAAGGGCGATACTTGTAAATATGATGACTGTTATCCTTAATTTGAAATCTCAAATTAAGGATAACAGTCGAACTCAATGTTGTATTATTAATGCAAATTGCACATGAAGTAATCACTTCATGTACAATTTGCATTGTATGTTATATTTTAGTTTATTATTCATAATAATATATTTAAACCTTTCCAAATCATACTTAAACACGATTTCTTCCAGTAAATCCCATTTGTTTGCGTAACTTCCTTTCTCTATGGTTCTAATTTTAGACACGCGGTTCGCTTTGGTCAAGAGCACTATATCTGGAACGAACTTTTTCATTCGAACTTTTGCTCACTCACATTAAACTGAATTTATGTAGCTGTGAACATCACGGGTTCTACTTGTACTTGATAATTTTTATGTCAAGAATGAATGAATTTTAATTCAGAATATAACACCTACAAAATGTGTGATATGAGGTATCAAACAGGAAAATACTTTGTCATGAGAATATCATAATGCAGATAAGATATATATTTTAGTGTAGAAAACAGTTACATTGCAAATTTCAGTTCAAAACGAAGCTGTCTGTATACGAAATTCGTAGTAGTTATTTTTTTATGTGAGTTGAGCCCTTTTGGTTCGGTTGCGTTTAAGCGATATGAATGTGAACATAAAAGGCGCCGGTGTAACTTGATTCAGGATATAATAAGATGCATTCTTGTTTGTCACCTCATGTCCAATAGTGCTTCTGTTTCTTCGTCATTGGGAAGAGAAAGAAGCGCTATTGAACATATTTCACAAACTGCACTATTCACAATATCAGTTAGAATGATTGTATATTTCTGTCTGTGTCTAACACTTATCATTCTATAAATAACTACAGGGTGTCTAACTAACATGCAGCGTTACGTCACACCTTGAACTATTACTTTGCTATCTTAAATCATAACACAGTTTAGTTATCCCAATTGACTCATGTATAAGGTCACGTGATGTAACCGGCTTCCGTGCAACTCCGGCAACGTAAGACTACCTATGTGAATATCAATTAATGGCTCGAAGTGTTCCGGCGTTGCTACAAGCCGGTACTATTGTTAATTGGCTACAAGTCATCTGTAAGTAGCATAACGAGATTTAAATTTAAGAATAACCTTTGTCTATGTTAAAGCAAAAGAATTCTCTCTCACTAACTTGCACATACGTACTTTTACAGACCGATCGCGTTATATTGAATCTACTTGACCTATAAGAATGAAATATCGCAGAAATTTAGTTTATAGGTACCGAGCACGCGTTATTTAGAACGAATTTTCACCATATTCGTCTCCAGAACAGATTAAATGAAAATGTGAAATTACGTCAGGCTTGAGTAATTTTAGTTTTTCGCTGGTAGTTTTTTGTTTAGAATGTATAACATACTTGATACTTAATTAAAATATGTACCTATAGAATACGTGGCTCCATGCCACGTATTCTATAGGTATTAGAAGTTGGTTAAGAAATGATGCTACAATATTTGATTTGAATAAACTACATAATCTTGTTTTTGTCAGCGGCTACCAAAACTGGCATTGTCAAATGTTTTTAGTAGCGTATTTGAAGTTAAGAATAATATTTTCATTAAATAAACACGCATACATAACCATTCTGTACTGAGTGAAGAGCATGTCACGAAAATGTATGGCCCACCTACTTTAAACTACAGTTTTGTAAAAACCACCTTTAAACAATACGCATTAAATTACGGAAAGACAGTCTCAGGAGTGAAACTTGTTTGTGCTTTTGTTAATGGAGTTCGATTCCCGTGTCGTGCAGTTGTCGGACGATGCCCGGCGATAAATCGCAACTGACACCTTCGATACTACAATGGGAAAAGAGAAAGTTTCGAGGAAGTATAGCGAGATCAGTCAGACGGGCTAAGACAAAAATACGGGTATATCTTGAGGCTTTACTGTCTCCCTCATTACTACCAGTACGTTGAATTGTTTTCTTAATGAAAATGTATAACATTTGTAATGGACTTCGACGGACTATACGATCAAGGAAAAGAGTAAACTATTCGTAATGGCCTAGCAAACTTAAAATGGTGTTCCAATAAAAGCGTTTACACTCTCTTCCCTTTCGAAGCGAAAATATTTTTTTACAACGGAATAAATTGTTAATTCTAAAAACTTGTAGGTATTGCAAACATCCTTGCTAACCCTTATGCATCGATAATTTGTATCAAATGTAGACGGTTGATTAACAAGTTCACACAGAAAGTCAGGAAACCGTAGCGCGTCGGAATGTTTGCCGGCGGTCGGATTCCCTCGACTTGTAATGGCGTGACAACCGGCCATATGAAGCGGCTACCCAACTAACAGCACATCAATTAAGAGTGCACCATCATTATTTCATAGTGTTACACTTGATTAATAACGACAATTTACTGACCTGATCTTGTAGATTCCTTTATAATTGTATCAGCTTTCTTCCATCTGAACCGATTGCTATCAGTAAATTCAATCATTTACAGTCGATCGAACGCTTCTTATCTTAGTCTGATATTAATTACTATCATAAGAGTGAAGGACGAAACAATATCAATAATATAATTTATATTGCTGAATATGTAAATGTCTTTTTACACTAAACTATTTGCTACAGTTTTCAAAAACAAATGATAATTACAATATTTGTGTCAGCAAACATTACTCGCAAGACCTACAATAGTAGGTAGAAAAGTTTCTAAGTACCACAAAGTTATATAATGATTGCTCGAGAGGTCGTTATCTCTCCGCAAATCATCCCCGGATCACGGAGTCGTCAGCGCGACGATTATTTAAATAAGCCCAAGTCCATGGATTCGCAAAGACATGGTACCGTTGGCTCTACGTGATCCTAACATTGCACCTAGCGGCACATCGCTGCCCGTCATTATCTGCATATTAACTCGACTTCAGGATGTGGCACACTTTTCCATTACAATATACAATTCTATTTTCGATATTTATTATTTTGAACTAATCTGGAGAACTAAGAGGATTCACGCCGAGAGCGGATCAGTTTGCATGATTATTTCTAGAGAAGTCAATGCATTTCATAAAAAAAACTTCTTTTTTCTATTTCAATTCCATCCAATGGCATGAGAACTTCTATAAGGCTAATTCAAAATGCTGTAGAAGGTTTCAAATATTAGAATCAGTTGAAGAAAAAGCATTCAGACTCCATAGCCGTAGTAGAACTTGTATAATGAGCGTAAATAAAACATAACTTTGAACATGCGGGGTGTAAAGCTCTTGCTTTAGCTGGTCACTCTAAGGGGTTGGGATGCGATGCGATGCGACGGCAGTTAAGAACTCTCTGCTTGCGTCAGTCTCGCTGTGCCCTGTGCGTGCAGCGGTCGTGGTAGGGAGGCGTCCTCACGCCGCTCGCGTTTTCTTGTTATACGCGGTTCGCCGTCGAATGCGCACGTGTTGTCAGCTTACAACGCTGCTTATTTACACGTTTTACACCTGTGACCACGCAAATATTTGCCGTGATATGAAAGATCACTTTTGGTTCGATCTGTTGGTGTTTCTAAACTTCAACTCCCAGAATTGTGTTCGTTCAGACGTGCTTCGTTAGTGCCAAGTTCTGTACTGTGCGTTGTGTTATCGACGTTTCTTTGAGTTGGTAAAACTCGTTGCATGTTTTGAAGTGTTACAAATACGAATTTCGGCGACAGCCAAGGCGTCAGTACCGAAAGTTGGATGAACGCCAGCATCTCCGGTGCTAAGGTAGTGTTTTTTTTTAATATAGGTATTACTTAAAATACTGAAACATAAATAGCGTTATCGGCGTCAATGCACCTTATCAGAAACGTTCTGCGTGAATAATATCTTCCAATAATATATTTTTATCGAAATTTTTGACTTTAAAATAATGTTATTCGTAAATAGTTACTAAACCTACCAAAATTCCAATTTTGCATTAGTGTTGGTTAATAAAGAAACGAATGAAATCAAAAACCATATGTTACCACTATTGTTATAATTTATTCTGTTAAATACTTTAGTAAAATATGTCCCAGATGTGTGACAGGCAAATGTTATGTTTATGACCAACACTCTGGCTCAGTTGCGGTTTCAATTGACAAATTAAACAACAGCTGACAATATTACTAAGAAAACACTGTTTTTACTTCTTTTAGAAACAATGCAAAATTGTTTTTTTTTTAAATAATAGGTACTCAAATATATGTTCTTTAATCTGTCAAGTTTTACTATCGCGTCTTGTTATCATTTCTTTGTCAAGGACATCAATATCTAGTAAGGTTTTATCTGTTTACTCGTTTGAGTTGATATGAACCGATGGCAGCCAGTTATATTTTTATTGTTGTATTCCGAAACAACTTATATATGAAACATGGAACGTTTCATTGAACTCATACTAGAATATGACAATCTCTGCATTAGTTTTTGCCGCTACGCTTAAGGTACCAAATTTATTTCTCAATGTATTTATTAATTTCTGTACTGATCTAGGTCAACTCAACTAAAGATCTCTTTACACTTTGTCTATCCAAGTGCTAAGTAAGTCATGAATGCACTACTTCCCCTGTCTACTGAATATGTGGTTGATCGATCAGTACCTCGCGTGACGGCAGTGTACAGGCAGACTGCGCGCCGCATACGTGTCCGTAAAACAGACCTTTGCAAACCCAGTCACGTCTGACACACTCAAAGGACCTCTTTCACTCCTAACAATCCGTCATTGCACCATACAAATGTAGCTACACTAATCTAAAATATTTCGGCCGAGTACCCGATGCCACTATCATGAACAGACACCCATTTCCTCTAGTTCAATGAGTGCGAACCTCAAGTGCCAGAATTGCTTCTGACTCAGGTACTTCAGAAAATTCGACCTCCCAGAAATAGATCAATTCGTGTTCGTCTACCCCTTTTTATTTTTTGTTTGCTAATCGTCACTCATTCAATTGCTCAGTTGGCCTTTCGCCAGGACACGGCCGCCAAGAGTTGATCCACTTTTACGTGAAGTTGTATTTTGGAAATGCTAGCATATCTTCAGTCGCAACCCATTGCTATGTTAAGAAGGCGCAAACATAAGATTAGATCGATATATTCGTTGACGGTATCTAATTCTCATTTTTTCAAACTTTTTATATACACATTAATCTGACAAAATCAGACATGAGACTACGGATTCGCTAGTTATATGTATTATGAAATGTGTAGTAGTGTGTAGTACTTCAAAAAGTTGTATTGATTTTAGGTAACTTAAATTATTCGGCTATTGGATTAAATTTTATACTAAAAGTTTAATTAAAGCAGTCTTGTAAGCTCCCACAAATTATTTAACATAGAAGTAATCTTCTATGTTTAAATTAATTTCGTAGCCCTACCATGTATTTCGAATATTTAAATATATATTTTTCATAAGCTTACAATCCGTGTAGCAAATATGCTTTATAATAAAGGATTTCAGTTTTGTTATCGGATAAGTTGTAAGCAGTTCTTTTTATTACAGACTTTTTTTTACTATAACGACAACTGGCACTAACTAACACTGAATTTATTTTACGATGACTGACCGCAGTATGACGTATTTCCTCACATCAAAACCGAGCAAATGATTGTTACGTGTTTATTATTAGTTCTTGCACGTTCGTGTATTATTTCGGAATCGTTAGTTTTCTTAACCTTGGCTTTGATTTGTAATTATTCACCGGGATTGATCTTTTTAAAACGATCACTTCTTTTATCAGTATTATCTGAAAAAAGAATAATACTATACTTTAGGATACGAAGAACGATACATATCCGTGTCATTAGGCCAAAGAATGTTTAACAATGTTCACAGCAAAATATTGTTTAATAATTCATGTCATGTCGCCAAAAAGTGAAGCGAGAAATTCGAGCAAACCGGTCTCAGTGACCTATTCGTGTTTGACGATACAACTAATCAACTAAAGATTTAGTTTCACTTTTCATACTTCGAATTAGGATAAAGTTAATCCGTGAACAGCCTTGGCTTCGTTTTTATTTTGCCGTCTAGGATTAATTAGGTGCTGTGTTCTAGTTTTAAATAAATGTAGTTATAAGCTTAAGTTTTATTTACGGAATAGGGGGCAATCGAGCAGATTTTTCGCCTGATGATAAGCGATTACCGCTGCCCATGGACAACCCCAACCTCAGGATGTCACAAGTGCGTTGCCGACATTGGAGGATAGGAACGGAGATGGCGGAAAGGGTTGGGTCATGGGCCTCGCTCACTCGAGGAAACACAACGCAAAGGGCTGTTTCACACCAGTTTTCTGTGAGGCTATGGTATCATTTCGGTAGAGCTGGCCCATTCATACCAAAGCATGGCTCTCCCACAGATAGTCTTAATTTCAGATTGTGGGACAGCGAAATGTGTTCTTTTTAAGTAATGTTGTTTCAAAGTTTTCAGGATCAGGATCTCATCTAGACCTAGCAGCAGTCCAATATATTCAATGCCTCTCAAAATCGGGTTCGATACCTGCTCAGCATCTTATTTGCGATCTGAATCTAACATCTTGAATCTGATATTTACGGATCTCTCTCTCCTTCTCTACGGAATCTCGAAATTACGAAAATATGCATAAAGAAGTAATGCTTAGGTAATTTAGTTAAGTAACCTACCTATATTTAATGTAATGCCATCTAATTATGTTATAAATTCTTGAAACTAAACCTGATTGATTTTAGTTATACCTTACGGCTGGTTCCCATACCTTCTGCGAGGGGGCGACGTTACGTGTGTGCCGTACGTCGCCTGAATTGAGAGTGTATATCATCTAGACGGTGCCCGCTTCAGTGCGGGCAGACGCTGGGAGGGGTCCGGATGGCGTAAGAAAGCGGTTCCCTGATCTCTCCCGTCTCAGGCGCAGAGTGGCACACCGTGGTGGTTTAGTGGGTAGTCTGGCGAGTCAGTCAGGAGTCCCACACAAAGCG
This sequence comes from Hyphantria cunea, assembly GCA_003709505.1. Lineage (NCBI taxonomy): Eukaryota > Metazoa > Arthropoda > Insecta > Lepidoptera > Erebidae > Hyphantria > Hyphantria cunea. The sequence continues at coordinate 304,375 of PKRV01000868.1, read as the reverse complement.
AACCCCCTGTCCCCGCGGGGGGGGGGGCTCGAAGTGCGTAAAGGCATTCCACCACGAAAAAAAAAATGGTTCCCATACCTTATGCTTGCTGCTTGCTCTTTGTAATTTTTCCAGAATTCAAGGATTAGCAGTCGACCATCCATATAATCACTAGTCTCCCAATATCTTGCAATTAACTGACTTTCTTAAAATTTGACAGTCGTTTAAAGACGTCAAAACGTGAAACAAACACACTTATTATCAAAACAAAGGATAATAATCTTTTGTTTTTTGTTATCGCTGTCAAACAAAGAACAACCAATAAACCAAAATTTTCAGAATCACCTCAATAAATAGTAAACAAACGCGAAAACGTGCCAAAGGTAAACCTTATGAATAAATGCATTTCAATTTTATTGTTGCATTGACACCAATATGTCATACGAGCATAAAGTATATGTGTAAGGAAAAAGTTGTAGAACGATGAGGCTAGAAAATCGAAACGTGATCCATCGAATATGGACAAAGGTACAGGTTCTTAACGATTGCCGAAGTTGTCGAATAACGGTCAGATAAGTAATCAAAAAAAAATCTTTCAGCATTTCCCACGTAATTGGCAGGTCGGATGGTCAGACTCGGAATGTGGTCTGGCGAAGATATGTCCCAAAATGTATGATACCGAATAAGGCATGGATGCCTGTATTGAAATTGAATTTCAATGAGAACAAAATTGAAGATATTTCCCAAGACTGATAGATTCGGCAACCGTGTTAGAATGTAGTATTTAGGTTTTTAGATTGTAAAGTATATTACACAGGTAGAAACTGAATTTAAATATATGAACCAAGTAATTTCCATTTTAAATTACTCTGAGTTGAATTCTTAGGTCAGTATTTGCTCAATTCCGTAGCCATTGTAAGCTCCCCGAATAAAATAATATAATAACACTGATTCTAACCTGATCTAATTAACTGTAGTATAACGACTTACTTTGCTTATAAATTTGAACCCTTTAAGTAATCTGTGTAAAACGTAGTGGGTAGTATATTTGCTATTGACTGATAATGATGATGAAATGGACCACCAGTCTATTAGTGATTTAAATATTGTTACCAATATTAATTCAACTTATTCTGTAAACTGTTAACTGTTTCAAAAAGATATCCAATGATCTAGTTCATCAAACTAGTCTAATAAAAGCTTTCCTTAAATGGCGTGAGAAATTATCTGAATTATTGTAATTAAAAGATTGCTGTTTAAGGCTGATACTAACGGCTTAGTGGTTAACGGTAAGGTAATCATAACTCTCAGTTTAAACAACTTACTACTCACAAGCTGTGTTAATAGTATACAGGAATCACGTACACAAATACTGATACCTCGTAGTCATACTTAAATATAAAACGCATTTCTTTATTTCTTTTAAAGACAACCCCGGATTAGGAATATTCATCCTGTGTCACGGGGGACTTTCCAAACATAAATGAAACGGATACTAAGAACACCCAAACTCAGAACAACAATTTGTGAATCACACAAAGCGTTGTCCCATGTGGGATTTGAACTCACAACACTTTGTATATGCCAACTGCCAATTTCAGATATATGTTTTAAGTAACTTTGGAATTTTGCCTGTACTTTAAAATAAATTAACATGATGTTATATAGTATCAGTGAACTCAAAAAATAGTTTCTACAACTTCAGCATCACAATTGCTTTCGAGATAATAATATGGACATATTCTATAAATACTTTTTTCTGAATTTATCGTCAGCGGTTTGGGGTAGAAATAGACGTAGAATTAGTTTTGTATGTCTAAATAAGTTCAGATAAAAGTATTCTATTTATTTTCTATTGTAGAAATTAGAAATACCCACAAGTGACATCATACTTAGTTGTGACTCACCATACCGGGACCAGAACTAAATGATAAAAACAAACCTACGATAATAGTACTACATTTTTACGCCGTCCGTTATCCACGGAATGTGTGTTAAATGCATTCTGTTTCTAAGAACGTGGAACGATTTGTCCTCATTTTTAAGACCAAAGTTTCTTCATAAAATGTATAATTACTAAAACCAATCCCATCACCAAAGTATGTGAGGAAAAAGAAGAAAAGATATGCGCGACTTTATCCAGATGGTTTGTATGACCTCAATTTACATTGAGCGTTAATTTTTAATGTCATTTTTCTATTAAGAAAACTTAAGAACTCACACTTAAATATATCTGAGTTTATTCGTATACAACGTAAATATTTACGCCATGTCTACTCAACACATAAAAAAAAAACACACATGATGACAATTCATGGAGACTTAGGGTTTCATGTCGTTCCATTCTGTCAATTTCTTAAATTCAATTTTGCAAAGCCTAAGTTTGTATGTGTTTTTCAAAAATGGCCGAACATAAAGGAATTTTCTAATAAACACTTTCTTGATTTAATCTGTAGATGAAGCAAACTTGAAAACAAAGGTACACAGGACCCTTAAAAATATTAGCATCGTCGCTTCGTATATGTAGGTACTATTTTTATAACGCGATCAGTCGGTAAAAGAAAAACTAGGAACTCTGGATCGTTCTGAGCACGAGAGGGTCGAAGACCGAGTATGGAGTTAAAAAGAGTGATCTAACCGCTTCGTTATAGACATAACTATTTTATTCATTTAGAAATCGTAAGAGTGCAACAAACTGAAGATAAATCTTCGTACAGTGCGTGCTGCTGATTAGCGTATGTCATGCGCAGACGCATTGATGTTGTGCGTGCTATTATCAATAATCGTTGCCTGCGTCACGCTTACGTAAACAACATTGAGTGAATGAGTTGTTTGAATTGTTAGATTCAATTAGGTAATTAACTAGTATGCATAATTCGAATTTTGTTATATTTTTTGCAGTAATATTCAATCGTTTTGATATTTCTAATTCAGACATTTTTTGTTCCGTTACAATTGTTCAAAATAAAATAACTTTTATTTCAAGTAGGCCTTTGCAGGCATTTTTGAAACGTTACATTAATGATTAGTTGCTCAATTTCAAAATGTCATTCTTATGGAAAAGAATCGGCAAGAAATCCATTATTTATTCTTTTAACAAAAAAGGAGTTATGATTTTTGTATACATTATCATTTAATTGAAAACATGAAACAAACCCTATACCGACCGTCCGACCAGCGCAGCGTGGTAAAGTAAGCCAAAACCTCTTTTCTAATAAGAGTCCCATGTACAGTAGAACTCTACTCTGTTAAAGACTTGACGTGATACCCTTAGAGTTTATTTATTGAGACATTGCAGGTTTAAATCTTCTACTACTTTTAATAGGTCATTGATTCACAATACTGGTAATAAATGTAAGTATAGTCCATTTGCTTAGATACGGTCACTTTATTCGCGCCGCCATCCCACATGCGGCAAGACGCCATAAAATCAAAGGACCCGCCTGCGGCGTACACCCACAAGCAAGTATGATTTGTCAGTTTACGCCGTTGTAGAGTTAATAAAACAATAACCACAATTACATGCGGATGCACCGACACTACCTAAACTAATGTATTATATGTTATAGTCACTGGATAAGATTTTAACTGAAAGTTTGTCTATAAAAATATCTTCTTAAAACCAAGTCAGTCAAACACATAATTTTGTAGGTAGAAGGCGTCACCTAACAACCTACTTTTTTCGTAATAGTATTTAAACCACTCAAAGGTCACACGGCTGGTCATTGATCTATCAAAGCATATTTAATAAAATTGTTATTACTATATACGGCACTGGTTGACCCTATAAAACCTGTGCTTAGCGTCTAGCAGATCTACTTACCCACTTAGATATACAAGGTATATGCAGACAAGTTGCGATGTTTATGACTGGATGTAGAAAACATCAAGTAATGGTGACATTCACAATTTGTCTGTTTATATAAATCTAGAGGAAACTATACGGATAAAATATATAGCTTTAGTTCGATTGCTTTAGCCAGTATGTATGTGTATAAATAGTAAATCATTGCAATTGTACATATTGGTATTTGAAGTTTGAGTTTGATATTTTTTTTACAAATTGCGGTAATTTTAGGTTCAAGATTTATCAGCACTGTTACTTGTCTATACATGGTAGTACCTAAGTTGGAGTACAGCTTTTTTTAATACTGAAAATTATCCATATTGAGAACAAACTACGTTAAAATCTATACCCTTACTATAATTTATAAAGGTAAAATTTGTGAGTCTGTAATGTTGTAGGGGGTAGCTTTGAATCTATTGAAGCGATTTTGAAAATTCTTTTACCAATAGAAGCTAATTTTTTTTGTGAATCAATGGCTTATGTTATATATTAACCAAAAAGTTCGTTATTAAGTTAGTACGAAGAAATCACCGAAGAAGCGAAGCTTCGTACAATAGGTTGGCACATAGAAATATAATAGTCACACATAAAAATAAACGCACACTAAGTCACAAAAATTAAAATATTGATAAGTATTCTGTGTCATATAATGCAAGTGAAGTTATGGTATACCCCTTTTTGTACTTTTTGAGTTATTTGCTAGTTACATCGCAAAACGGTTGCACAAAAACTAGTAAAGGCTAGTGATCCGTTATGGAATTGAAAATAAGCAGCTGGCTCTCTCCATATCGGATCGTAGCAATTGAAATGAAAAGATAAATGACTTAAGAATTTATGTTTTGTCAATTTAAACTAATAACACGTTATTAGTATATAGATCTATTTTACATAACATTTTTGATGACATTATTGATGTGATAATTTTTCACGTTGCTCGAATGTACAGCCATCATCGTGGGTTTATTACTGTAGTGCAGTTTTAAAACATATTTGAAACAAAGAAAACATGTATTACAATGATCATATGTACTATCATTTTAATTATTTACTAAATAATTAATCCGATAACTTCTCGAGTGGCGCCTTTGTAAAAGATTAGCTGCATCTTAATGTGCAATAAATGTAATTCTCGTCATATTGTTGGCAGCAATAAAGTCGGAATTTTCATTTATTGTCCTATGACTCATAATTACCTCTCACAGTAAATATGTACCGTTTGTCGTAAATAATGGACTTCTTAAACATTAAATTCGGTATTTTCACTGACAAAAGCAAACAAGATGATATTACCTGCATTCTTCTCTACTGAAACTGTACTATTTCACAGTAGAATTTTAGTTTCTTTTTGCATAGTCAATATATCATTTATATTTCAGAAGCTTCTATGGTGTGAACTCCTTAACTAAACTTACAAGTAAGCAGGTTAATAAATATTTAAATTTATAACAGCATATTGTCTTCGTATAGCTAATGTTGCTATACAGGTTTTAACATAAATATATTGCTAATTTCTCATTGGCATTACTACGGTTGAATTATAGCAATTGAAATAGTCATTCTTGCCAGATACAGTGACTCTTATAGTTATAGAAATGGAAGTTGTTTTTGCTTGTCATTTAGTCTGTCACAGTCGAAATTAATTAATTAAATTCTTGGGCTTTTTTCCTGTAATTAAGTATCTACGTGGAAAGAGAAAATTCTTTTCTATAATAATAGATGAGGTCCAGCCTCCATTAGAGTAATTTAAACAGCTGATTATGTTCCCGGTAGATATAACAAATATAAATAGAGCTATAGGAGGAAAAAGATAAACGACATCAACAACACTAGATGTCTAATACCTTATTGAAAAAATATTTAAGGATATACCGCTACCTCAATTTGGTGTTTGATCACATTCGGTCTAGAACATTTAAAATTTTCACTTTATATAAGGACCGTCATACCTTAAAGCTAACTCTGGTAAGCTTTCAATTAGACAAGTTATTTTTCCTTCCACGACAGCTTATGCTGTATAATTTTATAGACAACAGCTAGAGCAGTACTTTTTAATAAAAACAAAACTTATTAGTATCATTTGCATAAAATTCTTAAGTTTACGCAACAGTGGTTACATTTAAACAAATTCGCAAATTAAAAGGACAAACGAACATACAGGAAATGTAACAGAAGCGAACACGGAATCTTACAGTTTCGCTTTCCGTAAGTCGGGAGCTCAGTGAAATCAATGAAATATTACCTTCTATCCATTATTCATTAATTAAGGTACAATCGATGCAACCATAACGGGCCATCCAAGGAGTTATGGTGGGCGTACATCTTAATTCAAAACAATTTATGTATCTGACATAAAGTACTAACGTTTCGCGAAATGTTGAGTGTTGTCTTGTAATTGATAGAAGCCAAGTTAGTTTAGATGAGCTTAGCTGTGCTATAGAAAGGAAACGATAAACATTAAAAGCAACATAATCGAAAATGTTCATCTAAAACACGATCATTGACATCGATTGGTTTTATTTGTTTAATACTTTGATGTAATTTAAGTCAACTTCCCGGTACTCGTGTTTTATATGCCTATTTAATTTTATCTCTGGCGCCATCAACGAGCTGACCTGAATAACAAGTTTTAATTTAACCTTAAGTGTATGAATACAAATAAGTTTATCATTATATACAAGTAGTTTTTGTGGTACCAATTACATTTTATCATAGTTAATTACATTTTTTTTATTGAAGGCTTTATGTTAGATCAGCGTAGAGCCTCGACATTTAACTAATTTGATTAAAGTTTGATACTAACGTTTCGTACCGATTACCGTAATATATAACCATCCAGTATTCTATCCACCTGTGTCCAAGTTTCGATAAATTATCGAATTTCTTATGTATGTAAAGAAAATTATACCTAGGGTTAATACGCGTTCGCGAAGGTTTTATCAATTTGTACCATAGAGTACAATAACGAAAAAAATGACGACCGAAGTAGCATGTAATTACTTTAAATTTTATATGATAATTTTTTATAACTCTATACTGATTTAACAGAAAAGCGCGCCGTATAACTCGCTCGAAATTGCGGGCGTAATCTTTTGAATAATCTCAACGTGAATAAGGCTTCATTTAAAAAAAAAGCTATATGTAAAAGCTACGAACGTCTAAAACAGATCAAAGCAAAACGAGTCTTCCTTATCGAATGGTTCTAGAATTAATATTACATCTAGAAATTGAAAGTGGCCGCATATTGGCAGGCACGATAGCTCCTCTTCCGCATAAATTTGAATTATAGCGGGTTATTTACTGACCTGAGAATGCTAATTTAAATTTCCGACTCAAGTAATTTATTTGTGATCTTAGGCACTGTTGTTTTTATTCTTTTCACATAAAATCCGTGATGTAGAGATACTATTGAAATGGAGAAATACAAAACCTCTATTTATGGTTGTAGTTTTATTACAATCATCATTATCATCAACAACCCATAATGTCCCGCTGTTGTGCTCGGGTCTCCTCTCAGGAGAGGGTTAAGGCCATATTTATTACAATACTTTTTCTTTTTATTCAAGATCAATAAATGCGATTTGATTCTGATGAAGTGGTTATTTCTTTCAGTTTCTTTTTTAAATTGTAAACTATCCAAAAAGATATAAAATTCCCATACTCAGGCTATTATATTTAACATTAAATCACATACATTACTAAGTTTTGACATCTGCGAAATATACCACGTTTCACTAAAATATGCTTGAAGTGAAGCCAACTAGCAGAAATTATGAGTAACAACAGAAATAACTAGAGTAATATAACCGTATATATTTGTTTTATTGCATTGATTTTATTTTATTTTTTTAGAAACGTTTGCCAAAATATTTGATTCAGAGCTTTTAATTCACTAAGAAAACATTGCGTGTATGTAAATTGTATTGACAAATATTTGAAGTTGGTAACTGTTAATAATATAGTACATAACTTTTTTAAATAATAACTATTTCGTATATATCGATAAGGATAGAAATATAAAATGATTGTCATATTGCTTATGTTTGTCTCAGTTATTTGTGTTGTCATCTTTACGTAAATAGTACCATCAGCAGCGTGTTAGCATCCGTTGTTCTATTCCTTTTTTTATTCCTTATACATATTAGTCGATAAAGTATTTATAAAAGAATTCCAAACCATCTGTTGAGATTTAAACTACAACTACGAGTACGTCAGTCTAATATCTAGGTCATTTTGTCAAGAAATCATGAATTCGCATGCCAACTTTGGGATCTCAAGTTCTCGGTCAAACATCACGCACTGTCAGATAGTATCTTCTATGAGTAGGGTGATCTGAGGTCATGATATGTTCGGCCAACATTTCACATATGAATATACTACTTGTTGACGATTCTCGTCATGCAGTTTTCTACTTAAAGGCTCTCCCTATACGAATAAATACAATTGAAATATCTGTTTATAATTTTAGATATACAGTTTTTCATTATATCAAATACGGTACTTACATCGAAAAATTTTTTTTTAATATTTTTGTTTGTTTGTTTCTGCTAACCACTGGAACGGCTGGACCAATTTGGACGGTACTTGCAATTATTACGTGGTTGGATTACGCTGCCACCAGGCAGTCGGTGCCAGTTGTTATCATAAGATAACCGTCGTAAAGCTTAGTTAGAGGCCTTTGGGCGCCTTAAAACATCCAAATGTCAAGATACATAGCTGCTACGTTTTCTTGCCGGTTCCCTATCCGCAATTGGCCAGCGTAAGATCGTATGGACCTTAACCCGCTCCTGAAAGAAAACTCGAACCCAGCGCTGGGACATTAGGGGTTGTTGATTACCTGCTATTTTTATTTTAGGTTAAATTCGGCCCTTGTTGCGATTTGTTTGCGTGGTGTAGCCTGCGGTTGGCTTGATATGCAATATCAAGAAAATTACAGGTTTTCACGAATTGCCACATAAAAAATTAACTAACATTCTGGAATACCAACTAACACGACACTACACAAATACAATAAATAATAATAGAATTAAAAATGCCATCATTGAAAAAACTCAAGGTTTAGCATATCGCGTACAATACTAATTTTGGTGTTATAGAGATCAATTAAGAACTCCTTGCACAACTTGTTGAAGTCGGCGTTCGCTCGAACGATTTTGAGTTTTTTCTGTAGTTGGTGGAGGAAGGGGAACAGAGAAAGGTGGATTACATTTAATCGACCTACGGGGGATATTTTTGAAATGCATTGGGATAGTCAACTCCATTGGATTTTGTTTTTTAAAGAAAACAAATGTTTTATACAATGTACCATTTATGATTAGGGTGATTAGCTTGTTTCTAGCGATTAGTCATTCCAAACGTTAAGTTAGAAAGTACTCATTCGGATACAAAAGATTTACTTTATAAAATGGATAAGATAATAGTCCACTATAAGTAGCAGTTCTGGTTGGTTATTAGTACTCCAGACCGCATCCTCACACAGGGATATCAACAAACAAAAATAATATTCAATCGTTTTGCTCTTTTTTCTTCAAGGATTGTTTTTTTTCTGCCCATATAGTATCCATCAGTGTCTGGCCCGTACTGGTCACAACACGTCAGCCATAATGTTCGAGGCCTTATCCATCTATCCATTTATACATCTTATCTATCTTCACACATCGATTGATATGTGGGTCTTTATTTTTACTGCACACTTTCTCCAGATGCCTAAGTAATGTTGTGTGTAATTGGCGTTCTTGTGAAGTCTGGTTCATACCAGGTACACAAATTTCACAGAATTGATTTTATTATGGTTATTTATTGTTTATACAACACTAATAACTTCAAAACAAAACATTTTGAGTTGTTTGCCGCAAAAAAGTTGTGAGATCTAAATTATACAACAATTACTATTCTTTTATTATTTTTATTATTTTTTTTCCGTTATTTACTAAATTATTTTTTTTATTTATTCGGAATAGTGATCGTGTCAATTTAAGACATCTTCAATAACTTAGTAAATGAAATAATTTGGCCGTTAAAATTTATGTGTAATTAATTCACTGCCTATACAACAATAAGTTGTATGGCAGGGATGTTTTATATATTCTTTGCCCGTTTTGAAAATAAAAAAAATGTCTTTTCGCTGACCCAGTCTCTGTCAATTGATTAACGACGTTTAATTACTTTGTTCTCCTAACCAATTTATAATTGTATAAATCTGTCCATTAATCAGGTCGTAATCTAAAAGTAGAACACCCGCAATTACTTACTCTTCACTTTAATGAACCAATATTGCGTAGGTCAGACGCTGTATTAGAATTTACATTACATCATTTTTATTCGTGAAGTACATCATAATTTTTGCAGTTAAAAATTAGCCTTCACCTTGGCAATACTACATCTTTTGACCTGCCTTTGACCTAATGCACAGTTCGACATACCCAATGCTCGCAATTGCCACTAGTTAAATAATAGTCAAACCCTGTCATCTCTGTCACTACGTACGCGGAGACGCAATACAGTATGCATTTACACGATCGATTGAATGTCAAGGGGAACAGGCTTAGAGAAAATGAGAACAAATTATTCAGATTGGTATTGATTTGCACTGGTTGTTAAGTCTATTAAATTATTCGCATCAGTATTTTAATTGTAAATTGTTTGCTTTATAATCCCTACAAGCCTTATCTAGTCACCTTTCATTGACCATACAACTTTGCCAGCTTCGTGGAAGCCAATGGGAATATATCCAGTACGTTTTTATTTTTCTCTGCATTGCAGTGGATACCTTATAGGACTTGTGATACTCTAATATAGTTCACAGCAAATTACGAAAACGATAAAATTAATATTAAATCAGCTAAAGAATGCAGCAACACTGCAACAAGCATGTTTACTATTTTTCTCTTGCCATTTTGCTTGTTATCTTTGGAATGTCGCGCACATTATCTCCTTATGGAATATACTATGGTTCACAATCGAGTTGACAATCGTGAGTCCACTTATTCAATCTCCATTGAATCAGAACCAAAGCCGTTGACATGCGGGCTACAAATTATACGGGGCGGGACACGGCCGGGAATATACAAATTAGTTAACAACTATTCAAATGATGGCTGATTTATTGAACGTCCGTGAATTTTATGCTTTGATTAAAAGGTTAGCTGCAAGGACGTGATTTGTTTATAATAAATTTAAATCCGTTGCGTACTAGTACAATATTAGTTGTGATTCTTTACTTTAATATTGCATAATAATGGGAATAAGATATTTGCGACATACTCCTCACTAATTTGTTACTTGAACTCTAAGGAAATGTAAAGTTTTCATATATTAAAGTGAAATAAATCTTTGCTACGTTGTCCAACTTTCCTATTTATAGTGCACTGTGTATACTAATTATATACTCAAAAGCCACGCTAAAATGACCTTATCCTATTAAGTTACATGTGCATCTAGTACTTTCATCGTCACTTTCCACCTAAATGGTTCCTTTGAGACTTTATGACCCATTTTGTCCATGCCTGTGCTCAGTAGAGTGTAACCACGAGCTTTCAGGGATATTTTTATACATGAAACTTATAATATCTCCCTAGTGAGCCCCTCTAACCTTTCAGTGATTACCCCTTTATAAACTGCGTTTATGGGTCTCGTGTGTTAGAGTAAAGGTCAGTATTATTAGCTTAAAATAATCAGTTTTTGAAAGGAAACTCCTTTAGCCGCGTTGCACACTTCTTGGTAGGAGAAAATATTATGAGTTCGCGTCATCGTGTCACCAACATGCTGACGTCACAAAACTTCTTTGGCGGCGTTGAGCACTTTTTTATAGAAGAAAATCTAATGGGTTCGCGTCACCGACAATGCTAAGGTTGGATGTTGATAATTTTAATTTAAAAATTATGAAATTTATATATTTACACATTAATTTTACAAAAAACCTTCTATTGGAAAACAAAATCTTCTATCGGCAGTCCTTATGACTGCCAATTCTTTATTTTTTTTTAAGAATACTTTTGCTTCGAGTAGCATTAGGTTAATTTCTTAGTAAACTTTTTTATTTAAAATTTATGCGCAACCCCTTTCATAATCCACTCATTTCATAATATTTTATTATACAAAATTTAGAGGTAACTAAAAAGTAATAACACTTTACTGTAAACTGTCATTCAGTCTAGTGCTATCTCTATAATTTTAATGTGGACTATGATAGCTATAGAACTTTTCAAATACTCTCTAATGGAGTATTGTTTGAGTATTTAACCTCAAACTACTGTTCCAAACCCCTCCAAACATCATCACGAGACTGTACGATGTTTTACCTCAACAGTTTCAGGCGGTACAGCTTATGACACTATAATCACTAATCACTCACCAAACGGTATCATAAATATTTGTTCCAAAAATATGTAATTTACTATTTTGTAACTGTAAATTTCGGCCCTAATTAGAAACACAATGCTGCGTTTTTCTTTTTGCTTCGATGTGCAGAGATAATTTACAATTTATGTTTAGTTCTGTTAACTAGTTCTGTTATATCGTTAGCTCGTTTCATTGTTGAGACAATTTTGTGATAGTTTTAGCGAACATATGTTTTAATGCGGTAAAAAAGAATGCAGTATTGCGAGCTTAACTGAAAATGATTCAATTTTCGCATCTCAATTATCACAAACTTAAATATGACAGCTCAAAATGTTCTCATTGTTTCTTTTGCCCACAATTGTGGGTGTAGGCTATTGTCACATTTTATGTGTTTGCATAACCAACCACTAAATGTTTTGAAAACATCGATCATGCTTATCTTACGTATGATTATTTACGATAACGAATTTATACTCTGGCAATATCTTATCATCGTGTTTATTAATATCTTTAACTTGCGTATTAATTGCAATAGTGTTTTTCGTTTACAACTTTTAACTACAAGTAATATTTTTTAATGAAGCAGTAAGCCCATCCCTATCGATGCGAATTATTTCACTGACAAGTGTTGTCTTATAAGAATTCATTATTTCACATATGTTGTGCGCAAAGCAGACAGAAAAATATTTGTCTTTTTCATTATTAGTATTTTTTGACAACGTTTAACAGAAGTTTGAAAATTGTTCTTCAGGAAAATATTCAGGAATATCGAAGAAAAACTAATTGGTCAAAACATTAAAATAGTGCAGCAACTGCGAGTGATTTCAATGGTGTATAATGTTAATACATGTTATATCCCTTGTTATAAAACATACACTGTATGTTGCCCGAAAATAAAATATTTTAGTTATATTATGTTCATGACCGTTACAATTATACAAATAAATTTTAGTATGCACTAATTCCAAATGACTATTAATTCAAACATTGAAATAAATTTCAATTTTGTATTGCCCGTGGCTAATCCATTGAACGTTCTCGATATGTGATGTAGTATACAACAATGTACAGTTATTGGTACGGTGAGTGCGACAGGATACAAACGGTGTACTTTAATAGTGCGCATACGCACACAACACTTCCGCTGCAGTAACACACTTACATATATATGTATGTGCCCAATGATTGTTTGCTGCTGTAGGGAGGTAAGAAGGCAATATTTTTGTAACGACTCTTTATTGACTTAAGTCTTAAGAATCAATATTTTCTTGATGTGTTCCTTTTGAACATAGTTTGTTGTAACTATGGTAAAGGCACAAGACACAAGCGTGGGAGAATAATACTTGCGCGTAATAAATCAGTTAGCTTAGGGGGAATCCTAAATGTTTCGTCTGCTCATTTATCTCCTATGCCAAAAAGAAAACACGTTTTTCTTTAGAAGTTCATGTTCAGATGACAACATAAGTAATTTTGAAACCTTACTGCCTGCCTTACAATAGTAATGAGTACCGTAGAGCCAAAAAAATAAAAAAACTTCTCTGCTTTCGAGTTAGTGAAATTAAATCGATCGCTCATGTCGTACATCGATTGTATATAATTTTATATAAAAAAGGGAGTCCTTCTTTTTAAAATGCTTTTTTACTGTTTTGTTATGCAAATAGAATGGTCCGTCGCCCCCTCACTCCCGATAGTCCTGTGTTCACCCCTATCTTTATTAAATATTGCATGTGTTGCATCAATTCACCTCGGGCTTATGTTGAGCTCCCTTACTCTTACTGTTAAATAAATTTATTCAATTCGTCTACCAGAACTTATCTTGCAAATGTCTAAGAATTTGGTTACGACATATATGGTAATTGCGTCGCCGTTTTCGTTTGCCCAATATCTTCCAAAATGCTGAAGTATCAGACTACCTCAGAACTTCGAAGGCTTTATACCTCAGACGTCATACTTTAAACCTATAAAAAAACATTTGCTTGAAACGGAGAGATTTAATGAATGTCAAAATAACTTATATAATTTTAAAGACAGTGAGCGAAATGTATTAAATTGCAAATAGATTTTGAAATAGCTCTTAACTTATTCTAAATATCATTCAATTCATATACAGAGAATGAAACATAGGCGTTCTATTAAAATAGTTTAATATAGTCTATTAAAATGTCTTCAAACCTCTATGGAGAAATATTAAAAGTAAAAGGCCATTTACACGGCGTCAGAAATAACTTCGAAATATGAAGGGTTGTAGAAAGTCCCCCTTCTGTTGGAACTATATATTATGTGGCTACGGCTCGACAATTTATTGGCTATTTTATTACAATAGTAGAGAAAATTTATAACGTGATAACTATCTATTTCTATAGGTTTATGAAGCGATGAGACTTGTTGCAAATCCGCCTGGATTTTCGTTGGCTATTCTATTGCGGGATTATTTAAATAGACATACATCTATTTTCTAGCTTAGTGTTATATTGTTTGGGGTCTATTTATCGCAATTACTATTAGTTAAAAAATATGTGTTGGTATCGTGGGCCGATATATTCAATCTTTATTTTGTTATCTTTCTTAATACACTATATGGTTAGATTATATCAGCGTTTGCAAAACAGGAAACCTAATTTAAAAGTATTTTTTTTTAAATTAGTAATAAGTATTATAATCCAGTTGTCGCTTACACGTTTTGTAATTTTAGTAGTAACAGAAAATATATTTTAAGTGTAAATTACATAAAAATCATCTTAAAAAACATCTATTCAGTGATCTTGCATTGCAAAAAATATGCTATAACTACCTACATGTACTAAGGAATAATTGGGGTGTGCATCCTGCATTTGTAATGGACAATGTTGCTAGGGTGACCAGAGGGGGTCTTTGTCCCCCAGAGGGTTGTAGACTGTATGCAGAGGACAGGAGGGCAGAGGACGCGTGTCTGACGCGTGCAAAAATGAAGCGTACATCCGATGTACAAAGCTGCATGCATGATGTGTTTATTAAAGACTAAGAGAAAATGCAATTTCAGGCTTACATCATTCGGATGTATGTATAATACGTATAGGTTTGTACCCGCGCGATGCAGATACAATTATAATACGTACAGTTTATATTGTAACACTTTATGCACGTAAATGTATGCGGGCTTCTTTGTATATTCATTGTTTTTCTAATATAGTTATCTGTTAACACGAATTAAAGGCGGGTGTTCACCGCGTCAAGTTGTATTTTACGCAATATTTAGAAAGTTCATTCAAAGAAATATTGAGGAAACTAATTATTATATTTAATTGCCCGCGACAGGTTTTTCAATCAAAAAACTTGTAATATACCTTTTAACCTACCATTATAATTGTGTGCCAAAATATATAATTACTCATTGTTAAACCGTGTTCTCAATGATAGTGAAAGAAGAAGAGAGATTATTGTAACTTGTATAACAGGTGAACGTTTAAATGGTCAAAAAATTGACATCGTGAACTTTGATAACTTCGTAAACTTGGTTACGTAAGGAATCTCCAGAAAGATCAGTAAAATTTTACTTTACTTTTTGCGATCACCAGTAAAGTTAATGGTAATAGTCATAATCACACATGCGTTAATTATATCTTAGTAAGTTTTGCCCGCGTCCCCACTAGCATTTGTGTCGGTTATCACGGTAAAGCTATGCAAAATTTTATTGACGTTGTAGCAATTTAGTTGTAAAAGCATAACAGGCATTACTTTCGAATTTATAATAAAAGTATTAATGTATGGATTTAGAGAAAAGATGTTCAGGAACAAAGTAATGATCGCTGTCTCTCTGAGTCACATCGCAAATCATTACTTAAGTATACGTTACTAAGGCAAAATTCAGTCATCACGAGTTTCATAATTGTTATCCGGGAATGTTGTAATGCTAAAAAAGATGATTAATTTCCTCACTATATTGTTGTTGGTTATACACCGTAACCCGTATTGCTTTGTTAGATAAAAAGTCTGCCAAATATATATATAATGCAAGCGCATGCGTATTATTCGTATTGTTCGAATCAGGGCGGTAATCGCACTCCCTCACTTTACACCCTTTGGTTGTATATTTGTGCTATTACGTCGGATCATTCTCACGGGATTTGCTTTTGGACAATTTAGTATATGGACATTAGCTTTGGTTATCAGATTTGGAATATTTTTATATCCATAATCATATTTGCCAGACTTTATAAAATCAATTTTCGATTTTGTATGCATATAAAAAATCTGCATCATATAAGGACAAATGTGTATTGTACTGTATATTTTGTATGTCAATGTACAGCTAGAATTTGCTGCAACCTCGCACTCGTAAATGCAGATTGAAATTACTTAGATATTCTTTGGAAAAAGTTTTTTTTGCGTCGTATTAAAGTTAAACCATCCTGTCAAACATAATAATACACCAGTATACTTATCTCTAAATTCATTATATTGCATCATTAATCTTCAATCGCTGAACTATGATATTTTTTCATACTTCTTATCGAAGGATTATTTATATAAATTTAAACAAAAAAGTGAAATGCATATAAATAACGTCAAACCCATTTGTCTTGTCTTAAATGCAGTTTCGCTACTGCTGAGAGATAACACCGGATTTGGTTTTTTTTACCCCCGGGACTCTTCAAACTTTGTCAGAGATCTGCCCTTTCATTTTTTTAGCGGGGTGTCGTATTTTTATTGCTAGAAGCGCATTATACACATTTAAAATATGTGCCTAAATAATGACAAATGATTGCAGTGTGTGATTCAACCATATTACAAATAATTATTTTCCAATATTACATTTTTTTTAAAAAATGGTTATGCAAGTCAACACTCTCACATAGCTCTTTATCAATATACTAATATTATAAAATAGCGTAACGTTTGTGAGGTTATAGGGGTAATCTCTCAGGTGATCTGCTGAACCGATTTTGAAAATCATTTTACCGTTATAAAGCCACTTTATTTATGGGTATCATGCGCTATATATTAAGCCGAAAAATGATTAGCGGGGTATTCAACATACACACGGGCAGCGCCGCGGTCAAAAACTGGTATTGAATATACTGACACTTATTTTATACAATTATGACATATGTCAAATTTAAGTATTTTGTTCATTGTACAGTTTTATGGGAATAACGAATTTTGGATTCGTTCTATTGTGTAAAAAAGTCATTCCAAATCTAAAAAATAAACCAATTCTAGCATTCTTTTTCTACGTACTTAAATGTCGGAACTCTGAAATTTTACAAATCCTGGGTGTTAGACGCTCAAAGTTTTACACGAGTTGTACACTTGCGAAAGGGACACACTCCGGTGCACACCCTCAACACAGTGCAGGAATGTTCCCCTTCCATTGCACTATGGTACCTTACTCACGGCCCATGACTACACATGGCGTCCACGACAGTCGGTATATCACCTGTTGTCTTTGTTCCCACGAATGTTGTTTAGTGTATACCCTCCATACATTTTAGTACCGCCATACAGCGAAATGCAATTGTCATATTTTACATTTAAAATAAGAACAACAGTCGCGGTATAGATACTTGTGGAATTCTGGGAACGGATTTTGTTGTTGGTTTTATTTTCATTTTTAGTGCTGTTTGCAATTTTTAGAAGAGAACGCTTTTGTATCTATTTCATAGTTCTTTGTTATGTTGTATAAACTTTAGGTGTTTTAATATATCGTTAAATTTAAGGTGTTTAAGATGTAATTGTCATTTTTTTACACGATGACGGGTTTTAATATGCAGATGAGTATATGAAGATAAAATTAAAATACGCGTTTTGTGATAAGGCTATTGGGAACGTCCAAACGTACAGGTGTTGGAATTTACATGTTTAAAAATGAGTTATGGAGAGACCGAGCCTGTCGAATATTAGACCTGGTAAGAAGCTCACGAAGATTATTTGATGCATTATCAAATAATTAGAAAATATAATGTTCTGAAACATCAGCATTTATACATAAGTTAAAATATTCACTTTAAACTCACGATCTGTCTAATGTTATTAGTCATTTGCATGTTTGTCTACGTAATATTTAATGGTAACTCCATTATGGTTTTTTCTAAGAATTTATTTAATAACGCAAAAATAAATAATAAAATGAATAAATTATAAATAATCAATGCTCAAATACTAAATACAATGCGAGTAGAGTGCATACTTGAATGTAATATACGATTTAAAGTTCTATTTAAAACAGCATAATATATATAATACATTTTAAAGAGAGAAATCTAGACGTTAGCAAATTTACACAGTAAAGTAGGTTTTAAGTTCATAATGTCAATTCGTCTTCAGAACCATCAACAACATTACTGCTCGAATCACGACATTTGACCATTCTCATGATTTGAATTATTACTATTCCCACGTCTGATTCAGTTGTTATTTCACTGTCTGCACTATAGATAGTAATGTTTGATAAACCTTTAGCAGCTTCAATCATAACTTTACACTGTTTATTTTAAAATATCGCAATACTAAAAAAATCAATATATCAATATTTAAGTAAACATTTAAGAAACACATCAATGCCCTCACAAAATCCACAGCAAATACTATTACCGATATTAGCACAAAATTGCATGCCTTAAATGACTTGATCTGTAAACATCACGCTGTGCCAGACACGAATGTTAAAATAATTATTTTCTAAAACAGATGTACGCCACTCAAAGTCATAGCAAAGATAATGATTCAACTACCTACGAGTTACCTCAGATCTTGATTTATCTCAGCAATAATGTTCTTTTAAGGTGTACTTGATTGACTTTATAGCTTAATCTCGATTTTGAAAAGTTGCCAACAGATGTTGCAAATAAAATCATGCGTTTTACACATTAAGGTAACGATCAATCAAAATGTAAGAGCAATATTTACTTTATTTATATGCTTTAATGCATCTGTCATTCTAGTAGTCGTATTTTTTAGTTATAAATAAATTATTGTGAGAACAGTTCCATCACTATAGCAGACACGATAGAACTCAAAAAGAATAAGACCTTTTTGTGGTATTTACGTTCAATGTTCGTTTTGCGTTCGTGTTTTTCGTTGTTTTATTTAGGTTACTTTAAGTTTTATTGTTGGAAGTATACTTTTTATTTTGTGAAAAAGACTATAAGTACTTATTGATCTTGAAAACACTTCTGTTTATCGAGCAAAATTTAATTATAATACCGTAATATGATTTTAACGATATTATTAAGAATTGGTTATATTTATGCTTGGAACTATGCAGTTAAATATACAAATTTGTTCAATTCCAAACTTGACTGTTATTGCAATCTGAAACTCCACAATGTTCTGGATTTCATCTGATCATTCTATTTGCAAGACACATATATAAGAACAACTTCTACATTTGCCAAGCATTAGATCAGACTAAAAGGAGCCATGGCGGCTGCATTGTAGTGCAATTTGTAATAATCTTCCGATCCCTGGCGAGTGCTGCCTTGACCTAAAACGGCGCGCGCGCCGCCCGCGGCGAGGCACAAGCGTGCACTCATGTCAGAGGTCCTCTGTGTGTACATATTGTATGACGTATATCGATCATGAAGATGTATTATCGACAAAGCTCTTAAGTCGTTGAACACAACACTTTTTGTTTTATGGTGTTTGTATTTCATGTCTATGTCAAGTCCTGCATTTCTGTCACGAAGGTCGTGCGTGTTTTCTTTAATATATATTATAAATGAGTCTATATGTATTGTTAAGCTCCTTTAAATAACTGTATCAATTAGTGTACAATATAGTTTATTCTATTCTGTTCTATTCTACAAGTTTCACAAATCACCTGATATAATCAGAGCATTGTGTTAGTTAAAATAAGACAAGTTCGTTCATGAATAGATTTGAGTCTTAAGAGATGGTAAAGGCATTCGTAGAATAGAATTTTTGAATACTTTAAATTATAATGCACTCTCTCAGTATTGTAAATATCGTGGAAGCAGACAACAGCAAAAGTTAGTCTGAATAAATTGCGCTCCACTAAAACATAAAGGAGCTAAATTCGTCCTAGATAACGTTTACGTCTATTAGAATACATGTAGATCAGTCTAGAATAGCAGTTTCTTTTTTCTCGCGATCAATTGTGTCGCTAAAGTAACGGTGTTGCAGATTTATCGCCAGGAACCACGCTTGGCTCGCGGTGCGCTTGAGTGCCTCACAATAGCTCGCCCATTTCTACTCATAGTTTAGAAATGATACATCTCTTGCAACGAATGTTTCTATTGCAATTTAAGTTACAATAAAATTCTGAATTCAATGATCTTTTTGATTCAAACTTAACTTTTTTTTAATAACGCTTAGAGAAGCAACTCAGAAATAGAGATAAATAGTGTTATTGCGACATTGAGTCTAAACATCGTTTTTTTTTGTTGGTTGTATGTCATAGATATTCGAAAACTTGGAGATGAGATGAGAGTTCAAATGATGATCTCGAATTTTGTAAAGTATCTGCTGTGTTTGCTTAAGAAACAAACTGCTTTTAGATGCAGGGAACAAAGGACCGATCTTGGTCATTTCTTAATGTGTTTATTTAACAGTGTGCAAATGACAGCTATACTTCTTGAGTGTATCTAATATAAGGGATACTTAACGACTATTTGTTACGTTGATCATTTGGTAAGTGATATCATGATAGCTCGGAAGCTAGATCCCAAGCTTGGACGAATAATTACTTAATATTCACAATAATTTTATAGTTGAAGAAACTGCAAGCATACAGAACTTGTCGACTGACAACTCCTTTCATTCAAACTAGAATCCATTGGGATACAATGGATTCTAGTCTGACTCACAACAAATTATTTCGTTTCGTTAGTTTTCATTTCTCGACTATCCCTAACGTTACCAGCATTCGCCAAAGCACACAGTACATGTAATTAGTACTTGCGTATGCGTGCTCTACAGTCATCGCTTAACTATAACAGTATTACATATCGCTATTAAATTTAGACTGAGCGATGTATTGAATGAATGAATGAACCTACGCCACATCCGAACGCAATGCAGTGTTATTATCTTCATTACCTTTAACCTTTAACTCTGATATCAGTTATCAAAACACATTAACTCACGTGATATAATTTATTTTGTTCTCATCACATAGTACCCGAGATTAATGAAATTCCATATTGTTTATCACTTATTGTTATGTCATTAAGATAATAGGATAGCTCGTCATATTCGTCTTTGATACTATGATCCTAATAAGATTATATCTTGTCTACTAAAATTAACCTCATTTAAACGAATTTTAAACGTCACAGAAAAACCTAGTAATTATACTCAAAACCAGTCATTATTCTGTGGTTTATTTTACTTGCTTATCGGTAACTCTGTTTTAAGTGAAGACGTGACAAAATATCGGTCTCCACTTTTAGTATTATTTAGAAAATTGTTTACCTCACTATCAATAGACATGAAATCTTTCTCTGTCGTTCAACATGTTATGTTCTATTAATGTATGCGACGAGATATCTTATTTTTATTGAATTTATGTCAGCGATCTGCTTAACTTTCCTTATGATGACGAAAATGGTTTTAACCAGCAATAGCATACTCCTGTACAGTGTAGGATTTCATAGTTGGAGTTCTTGCAGCTGCGATAAATTCTGCTTTTATTGGATTTTCTGATTGTAACTTTTAGTTTTAGCAACTTGACTAAGACTCTGATCATGGACATCAAAAACATATTTTACTATATAAAAGCTTATCAGATCTTATTATATAAAAACGCATTCCAAATATTCATCCATTGTACAACATGAAATTATGGTATTGCGTAACATTTCCATTAGTTTACAACATTACCATCACAATAAGGTACAAAAACACCTTCCTACAATTGTTTTTGAGATAGGCCGTGGATGTATAGCAATTAACATGTCCATATTACCGTACTGAGCGTGGCGTGAGTCACGACTGGCTACCGTGCGCGCGCTTACTTTCCAACCAACGCGTTTATACCAGCCGTTAAATTCCAGTTTCCATACAGAAATTAATCTTTAACGTTATGTCAATATTTGTACAGTGTTTTGTCAATATATTGGACGATTTTGGAACTAGTGGGCGACCTAATCTTTCTGACATTTCATGCGTGTCAGCACAGTGTGTGAACTTGAACTTAAAAATTATTGCTAAGGTGCTAATAAAAAGTTAACATATCAAAGTCACGCGTTCGATTACCACGTGGACTCGTAAACGTGTTTATTTTATTAATTGTCCTCAACAGTTTTTACTCAGGTGTAGTGAGAGAGATGGCGCAGCGAGTGCATTAGCACGTTTGCTGCCAAACATCAGTGGACCCGATGACTCCTGCGGAAGACTCTACGCGGGGGTTGTGCGGTCCATGGCTCTTTATGGGGCCCCCATGTATAGTTGGAGGTCCTGAAGCAAACGCAACGGGTGCTGGCGATCAGAATCTAAGGGGGTACCGCACGATCTCTTTTGAAATGGCAAGTCTCCTGACCGGACCTCCAATATGGGTCCTGTATGCGAGAACTCTTTACCAGTGGCGCAGGAGGTACGGGAGTTAGGCAGTAGTCCTGAAACTCGAGAAATCGAGGATCAGAAATCCCAACTCCGGCAGGTCCTCGTGGAGGAATAGACGGAACGACTTAGGCAACTGACTGCTGGGCAAGCGGTTGTTGCGGTGCTAAGACCCATTGTAGAAGATTGGCTCAAGAGACATCACGGGACCCTCTCATACCAGCTGACGCGGGTGATCACTGGAAAAGGATGCTTTGGAGATCACTTGTGTTTGATCCGCAAGGAGCCAACTCCTGACTGGTGAAACCGAGTACACGGTGCTACGGCGATTCACACGCTGGCAGAATATCCAGCGAGGGGAAGCCGAGACGTGATCTCGTAGTGGACATCGGGGTGGTAGTTACCTCGCTCGTTAACATGATTGCGGCCATGCTGCAGAGTGAGAGCGCGAGGAACGCTGCCTTTTCTTTCTGTGAGCAAGTTATGCTTGCGAAAGAGACGGTGGAGCGGGAACGGTAGAGGCTTAGAACTCTCCTGGAGTGCCAAGCCCGGGAACAGACGACTTGGGCTTGATTTCCGCACAGAAAAAAAAGTATAGTGAGAGAAGAGCTATTGAATCTAATTTTCTTTAGGTTAGAGTAATTCTAGCTAGATCGATTAGTCGACCACAAAACCCCCTGCATTCTACATTTCATGTAAATCGTTGAAGCTGTTTCCGAGATTCAGATTAAAAAAAATATATAAATATAAAGTTTGTCAAATATATAGTAGAATTTATTCCATTTTAATTTAAACCAGAAATAACATTGTATAAAAGAAAACGGGTTTGAAAGAAAGCTCATCGATAAAACTGTATTTACGTAACCCGGCTTTTTGTTAGCCAACTGTGGCGCTTCGTCATCAAAACATCTTGAAACTGTGATGTTATCGTTTACATTTCGTAACCGATTGTACTCTATCGGCCCAAAAAGAATCGACGCGGACCAAGACACAAGACATGACGTAACAGTACAATTAACCCAATAATATAGTTTTAACGCGCATTTAAAGCCATTCTGTGAATTAACCTTCTTCATAAACGAGCACAAACAAAAGCAATGAATAGTTAACCTTCAAAGCTAATAGGGCTATCACACACATTTAACCAATATGAGCGTCCGGTTAACGCAATTCAGGTTTTTAAGTTTACCTTATTTCCATCTTTCCTATATTTAATAACGGTTTGAAATAAAATCATTAGTGATATAAATGTAGTAACAAATCATAGGCTAATATTTTCAATGACTATTTCATGAGTTTTCCACAAGATTATTTTGATGGCAATAAGTAAGTTGATTAAATACTTTAATAATTATTTATTACTGATAAAAATAAACATACTTATCTACATTAATATTACAAATTCCAAAGAAGCTCAGTCTATACGTGTGCTTTCACGACTCAGCCGTTGCACCGATTTTAATGAAATTTGGCATAAATTTACTTTGATTTTGAGGAAGGATATAGGTTTCTTTTTTTGCGATATCCACGTACAACGCGGGCGAAGCCGTGGGGTAATAGTGACATATGTGATGATGATGATGAATAATTCAAAACCTTTGAGGTTTACTGGTAAAACTCAAGATTGTAGAAAAAGAACCAAGATATGTGTTAAGATGAGAAATGGATCGCTAACAAACAGTTGGCCATCTGATTTTGTTTATATATATGGACCTAAATAACTGTACGGAGCCTGATGGAAAGCATAAGCAAAATCTAATGGTGATGGTCCCCATACTCATTGCGAATGCAGACATTCCAACAATGCAGCACGATCCAATTCACTGAACTAGTAATGCTTCCGTTTATTTATAGAATCGGGGGCAAACGAGTATCAACTGATAGTTAGCGATTTCGCCGCCTATGGACACCCGCATCACCAGAGGCGTCACAAGTGCGTTTTTGACCTTTGGGGGATAGGTGAGGGGTTGGAAGGGCCTCCGATATCCTCACTCACTCGGTGAACCACAGCGGCGCAGGCTTTGTTTTTGTAAGACCGTGACATCACTCCGTTCGAGTCCATTAATGCCGAAGCGTAACTCTCCACTTTTACACGGTTTCTGCATCATTGGGCCTCCAATCTCGTGCTAATCAACGAAACTTGACAGCACGCATGCTGTCATTTTGCGGTGATCTTCTGTGCGAGGCTAGTACCGCCCCGGTCGAGCCGGCTCCTTCTTGCTGAAATCGGCGTGGCTCTACTACATTTGAAATTTCAATAACAAGATTTCCCAATCAAACTTTTGTTGCAGAACCCTAAAAAGATTGTTCCAATGTATTAGTTTTTAGATTATTATCGGTCTGCACCTCTCTCACCTCTTAAATCAGACATGTACGTAAATGTGCTCTATCTAAAAGATCGAACCAATTAAACAATTCTTTTGTTGCGACTTGTACCCTTTTTACTGTTATTTTAATTGCCTTTGCTTTCTATTTTTCCTCAATTCTTTTATTTCATTTTAAGATTACAAAATGCAATTATCAAGGTGTAAAATATTGTGAAAAAGACTCTTTAAATTGAGTATTACTTAGTATTTTACTGTATTTCATTGCATTGTTTTTAACAGGAAATTTGGAAAGGGTTCTATCTAAACTAATATAGCAGAGATTCTACTAAATCATGAATAGCTATAAAGTTGCTAGTTAAAAGGCAAACTAGAAATGTTATATTATGTAACCAATTGACAGCACGGTTGGCCTGGTGGTTTAAGCGGTCGCCACGCCGCTTTCTACTGCGCTAAATGTTGTGGGTTTAAATACTACATGGGATAACACTTTGTCTGATCCACAAATTATTGTTCTGAGTCTGGATGTTCTTGGTGTCTGTTTCATGTATGGTTGTAAAGCCCTCGAACCATGATATATATTCCTAAGCCAGGATTTGTCTTTTTGGAAAATAAAATGATATTCCAAAGCGATTGCTGGAGCTCTTTTGCAATTGACAAGAAAAATAAACCAAACGACTACATAAATAAATCGCTAACACTTGTTGGAAACTGACAAACAAATTCTGTTCTGTAATAACTTTGTAAAATCATATTTTATAATAATACAGATTGCATCGATTTGTGGCCATTTTGTTGGTATTTTGTAATCTAAGTATCATTCAGTTGATTCTTAGGTATTTGCTCCATGCAGTAAACGCTGCTATCTGATTTGAACAATGTCCATCTATTATTATAGCTGAAGTCATTTAAACGATTGTTGTAAAATTCTTGTTTTATTGTGCGGTTGGCAAATATTTTATTGGTTGAAGTCTATTTCCTGACAATATTCTACAAGAATATTATTTATTGGATCATAATTTTACAAATTTACACAATAAGAACACTATTGCAACATTGCTAAAGTAGAATTTTTAATATTGTCTACTTTGGCCGATAATTTTCGAATTTGCTTTATTTTTGTTAAACATTTCATTGTTTTGATATACTTAAACGGTAATGGCTTTAAAGTAAAGCTCTAAAACTTCTACTTTATTAATTCAGGTCCACGTTAACAGTTACTATAGGTAAGATAAACGCCATATTTCTCAATAAAGGTGTTCAATACCTGGGAACCGGTCATGTAGATGGACTTGCATTAATAATTCGTCAGGCACACAATTAGAAACACACTCTTTTACACATTATGGACAGGTAAAGTGTAGAGGAGTGTCTTTCGAATTTTGTGTCTATCTTTCGCATTTGAGTAACATGTACATGCTTACAAAACAAATCAAAAGGCATAATATCAGATGTGGACACTCCTAACGATCACTGTGGTGAAGGACTTTATCAATTTCTACTTACTCATTCAGTATTCAAGATATGAACGAAAAATACAACATTATTTTAAAGTAGACTCATCTTGGATTGGTTACGAAATATTATGAATCACAATCATTCATCTTCCTATGATCGAGATCGTGCGCACAATACCCTTTGTTTGGTCGTTACTAATCTTATCTAACAATTTCGTGTTTCCATTTTTCATTAGACAGCCAAAGAAAAATATCAGGTTCTATTTATCTATATAATGAAAAATATATAGGTACATAAAATTTGTCTCTTGGAATATGTTGATGGCAATAGGCTTGCCTCCTATTATGTAAGTTGGACTACAAACATTAGTCGGGAAAAAGGTTGACGTTTTCCTACACTGCTGTTTTCATAAATACTGCTTCGGGGATAAAGAAGTGAGTTTATGTATGTATCACATTTTTTTGCTAAATAATCCCAAAGCTGATGTACCGACAGTTGGTAGTATCGTAAGCAATACCAGTGCCCTGAATTACCATGTTTGTCCATCTGTTATCAGAAGGCGCACGAATAGATCAGATATATTATACAAGATCGTTCATTAACATTGTCTTAGTGGTCAAGATTATACAAGATCGTTCATTATCATTGTCTTAGTGGTCATATATTAAAAATTTATAACTTAGCAATTAACATGGATTCAAGTATTACGTAATATTTCAGGTTATCATGAAAAAGTAATGTTATTCAAACTATTACCCATTTAAAAACTTTATTGTTTCATAAAAGAGTGTAGAGGATGTAATATTACATAATTAAGATTGATCTTTCGTTATTACACTTAGGAGTAAAATGATTTAAATTACAACATTTTTAAGAAAATCAAGATCATTGAACATTTATTTCAATCAAGCCTTTCAGGCACTTCCGAAACGTTACATTACTGACTTTAAAATATGGATGTATTATCATCGGCGCTATGTGTTACTAGGTGTACGAATAAAAGAACAAGCTACACAATATGTAAATATATCGATAAAAATGTGAAAATGTGTATGTGTGTGTATGCTTTTACGTCAGTTTAAGAAAGTGCCAGATGTTAGTTTCCCACCAAAGTGGATCGATAACCTGAAGGAAATGTTTAGCACTTTAGATTGCCTTGAGTAAGCTGTGCTTGGCATTGGATATTGATGGCGCGGATCGATACGACTTCCACGAAAACATTTAGTTTATGAGAAGGTAACTTATATTTTATGTATTTTTACATTAAAACTGATAGAGATACGTAAATACAAAATTCGTTGTGAAATGTGTGTTTCCTGGTATAGTCTGTACGCATTCTACTATTTATTATATAAGACGAAACGCTTTTAACACAACGAAGAGTTTAAAATGTAATTATAAGTTAAAAGAACCTAACGTTATAATCTCGATTGAAAGATAACATTAGCCTTTTGTTAGTATAGGTACAATTAAATCGACATGAAAACATAGATTGTATACACTTGGTACAACACGTCTATCAAACCATTATAATGTAAGACTGCTAAATAAATTTTATCATTTGATAAGATACTGAAATTCGTAGTAATGAATATTCTGGAGTTTCTTATACTCATCGTACATTACGGCTTTAGATTAGCTGTAATAAACATTACTTAGCAGATGTTTATTGATACTAAATTGGTTAACCTATGTCTATAAACGCGTATTCTCAGAGAATTTCTCCTCTTGAGTAACTTTATGCAATAATAATAACAATCATATGGAAGCAGTGCTTTCTAAAGAGTTGTATGTTTTTACAGACTAACTTGACAGTGCCTTTTCACGGAAGTACTGTTATTTATAGCATTGTTTGGAGAGTTATGCTGACTTACGTCCGTTACTTATCATCATAATTACGGGTTAATTGTACTATTGTCAATTCTGTAAACATTAACGCCACAGTAACGTAGCCGTGTCCCGTATGGTGGTGTGGGAACCAGAGGTTGTAGACCTGTTTTTTTTCGTTTCTTCTCATTCAAAAGAAATAGAGATATAATTAGACAGAATAAAGACACTGACTACTTTACGGGTAAGCCTTCAGTCGGTCTAGCAGTGGACCAAAACCTTGGCTCTATGTTGCTCAAGATTTGTCTTGGCCCAATCATAAGAAAATGTGTATCTATATATTTGTTGCATCTGACATGTTAGAGAGTAAAGATAAATGTCTCTAACGTGTAAAATACTCAATCCATTTTTTGCTAAAATCCCTAAAAACTAATAAATTTTGTAAATACTGTTTACTACATCAATAACAAGTTACATCATCGACTACAACGTACTTTGTTATCTACCCTTTTAAGACCGTTGGCACAATCCCTGATATCTTAATAGACGCACAAATGTAAGATGGAGTGACTGGCGGCTTGATATCCTAATGAAGAGTGATCGTCGGAACACGTGATGGCGTGTAAATGAGAACGTTCAACTATTTGAAGCTGATTCGTTGCTGTCTTTGTTCCAGGAAAATAGGGAATGGAAAACGATATGCTATATATGATAACACAAAAAATAATCATTTGTTAATTTTATATAAATAAAAATGTTAACTTAACTTGTGCATGCTTTAAAGAGATGATCGTTTATAAGTATTTAAAAAAATAATATTAATTAAAATAAAAATAAAAATATGGTTTACTGACCAATATAAATAATTGACAAATTGACAAATTTTAAGAGACCAGTTTAAGCGTGTTCACAATGTATACTATACACCATTGTACATTTCTAAGTCACAAAGCGATATAAACGTTTATATAAAAAGATTGAAAGAATTTACTTACCAAACAAAAGTATTGAAATTCATTGTTTATCCAGTCTCTCAATTTGTTGGTGCTAAATATTTACAGCGAAAAAATTATTGATATAAATTTTAAATGCCCCAAAATATGCGCAATATTATATTTTTTATTGAATAGGTAGTAAGTTTTTGACTGAAGTGAACCGAAGTTCTATTTATTTTTACAAGATTTTATTTAGTTTCACCTTTTTTTGTGCGGAAATCACATCTTGGTGGTACACGAACCGACTAAAACCGCACGCCCTCTCGGGTACTAGAACCTGGTGAACCAGGTACACCCTGGAATGGAAAACCCTTGAACCCCAACGTACCTCGGGCCATCTACGGTTTGTAGATGGCCCCCTCCTGCGTCGGAACCTCGATGTTCCCGTTATTGGCACCGAAAGGGGGAGGGCGCATTCTTCTGCTAGGGTGACAAATGGCCTCATCTGTCCAGCAGGCCATCAGGGTTGCGCTTATGGAGGACGGAGATCGTTTTCCGATGTTCGGCATTTGAGTCGTCTGCGGTACCTGGCCCGTTCCTGTGCCTGGCGGGCCAGGAGAATTCTAATCCTCTCTCGGTCCCGTTCCTTCCTTCCTTCGGCCATATCCTTGGCAAGCATAACTTGCTCGTAGAAAGAAATGGCGATGTATCTCGCGCTCTCGCTCCGCTACATGGCAGCAATCATGCTACCGAGCGAAAATCCCCACCCCGATGACCGCCACGAAATCAAGCCTTGGCTCCCTCCACGCCGGAAATTCTGCCAGAATGTGGAGCGCCGTGTCCACGGTCTGCCCATCGCAGTGGTGGCACTCAGGCGTTGGCTCCTTGCGGTTCACACATAGGTGACCTCCGAAATATCCATTTTCAATGATCCAATCCTCCATATTGCCTCTCGAGCCAATCCTCCATATCGGGTCTTACCACTGCAATAACGGCGTGCCCAGTTATTTAGTTTCACCTGTCCCGATGTTTGTCTGTAATGAAATATTGCAAGTTAAATTTGAACCATTTCCCGATTTTAGTTTTGATGACAATGCAATTATATTTAATCAGTATTATTATTAATCAAAAATGGCCGCCGTAACAAAATGGCGTCTTACATAATTCTGAACAACCCACTCAATATGGGTATCAAATTAAAGGCCTTAAAGTATTTTTTTTATTAACAAGTAATAAAAGCTTTTTTCAAAAAAACTCTTTTTTACTAAATCACTTGTTTGCAAATTACTAGTTCAACTTACTGCATTTTGTGTATGGTGCCTAATTGATAGCCCATAAATTCAAATTACGCTTATGTTGAAGGGCTTTTATATCAAAACATTTATTCCATGTATATATGTTTTTTTATAGTAAATATATTGTAGCCATGGCTAAATTATCTGCAACATTGTATAAGTCTCACAAGGTTATGATGTGCTTAAATGTGATATTCGCACAAACCAATGGTTTTAACTCGGTTGAGTGCGAAATACAAAGCTAGTACACAGAACATTATTACTTATAATTGCATATTAGATCTACAGGCAGATTTAGTGCATTATCGTAATTTACCGTAAGATAAGTTTCGAAATAATCCCGTTTAAACGGCCTTCGAAGTAAATGTGATTCTGTAATCTATTTTCATTATATATTTAAACTACACCTTCCTAAAAGGCATCTTGATTGACCGTGTTTGACATTAAGGTATTATCAAGTTTACAGGTAAATACGTCTAAACTTCTTAATATTTATCCAAATGGATAATCCATAGTTATAATATAAATGCGAAAGTAACTTTGTCTGTCACGCTTTCACGACCAAACCACTGCACCGATTTCAATGAAATTTTACATGGAAATACTTTAATTGTTGAGGAAGGACATAGGCTACTCTTTACTGCGATAACCGACAAACAAACAGGCGGAGCCGTGGGTAAAAGCTAGTATAAATGGAATTACAATAAGCCACCCGCGGCTAAGAAGTTTCATTTTTTTTACGTAGCTGTAATTTAGTGAAAAAATTAGTATCTTGTAAAAAACTTGAATGTCTGAAGTTAGTTGATCAGTATTGTTTGGTTCTTTTCTTAATGCCTTACCTTGTATAAAATAATGGCACAAGTAAATGAAAGATTAAAATAATTAAAATTACTTTTGGTACCTCTGGAATCTGATAAAACTGATTTTGAGTTGTGAAATATTGTGATAACTGTCATAATAAAATGAATGGAATAAAAATGTTGTTAAAATGATCTAATAAAATTATCTTCTTGTTACAGGTATGCAAAAAGATGAAAAAATGTAAACATTAGCAGACCTCATACAGACAGAAGGTAGGAAGTTCGTATACAGTTTGCCGCCCGAAAAGGTACGCGAGTGGCGTGAAGCCGCCCATCGAGCCACGATGATAGGTGGTCGTCGCGGCTGGAGGCTCCACGTGCTGGCTTCGCCACCGTAGAGGCTCTCCAGCCGGTCATCCTCGAGTGGGCAGGACGGCAGCACGGGACCCTTTCCTTCCGACTGACGCAGGTTCTTTCCGGGCACGGTTGCTACGGGAAGTACCTGCACTCGGTCGCCAGGAGGGAACTGAGTCCCGCCTGCCACACTGTGACTGCAGTGAGGACTCGGCCCAGCATACACTGGCGGTGTGCCCCGCTTGGGCGCCGCAGCGCCGGGCCCTCACTGCAGTGCAGTCATCGGAGGAGATCTCTCGCTGCCGGCCGTCGTACGCTCCATGGCTGGTGGCGAGGCCAGTTTTACCGCGGTCGCAACCTTCTGCGAGGAAGTCATCTCGCAGAAGGAGGCGGTGGAGAAGGCCCAGGAGGACGACCTCCGCTCGGACCCAATCCGTCGCTGGCGAACCGGGCGGCGGAGGCGCGCCTATCAGCGCCTCATGCCGCCCTGAGTGTGGCCGCGGATGAATGGGACGGGTTTGCCCCTCCATCCGCTTCACAGACCAGCCGCGAGGGGGTGACGTTACGCGTGTGCTGTACGTTGCCTAAATTGAGAGAGTTTTTAACAGCAGACGGTGCCCGCTTCAGTGCGCGCGGGCGCTGGGATGGGTCCGGATGGCGTTAGAAAACATTTCCCGGGTCCCTCTCGTCTCAGGCGCAGAGTGGCACACCGTGTGGTTTTTAGTCGGTTCGATTCCGACACACCGACCCGCCGCAAACCCCGGTGGGTGGGCTGACAGCTCGAGGGGGGTTCCACACGTAAAAAAAAATATCCACTGAAACTAGTAGTATGGTAATGCCCAAGTACTTTTCGTTCCGTTCCGTGGTGAAACATTTAGTTTATTCTGATTGTCAGAAATTTAAACAATAAGGAATTGGTGTTAACCCTTCCCATATTCACATCATGATGTTATGACAGTATTCAACCTATGAGTCACGTTGTCGCCTTTTATTTTTAACCATTTGTATTCTGCACCAAACGAGTGGATCCATGATTCACTGTGTTGAATCTGTGTGACTGTGTGTAAATAAAATAAGAAATGTATACAGTGTATATAGTGTATTTGTACTAGCGTATTTCTTTAACGGACGAAAAATATTTGTTTTTTATGCTAATATTTTTAAAGGTAAAACTAATACCGATCAGGGCAGTTATCCGCAGGCATTTAAAGTTGTATCACAGTTAACCAGGTACAGCTATATTATGTGAGTATATGAGCGATCTATATCAAATTCTTGAAAGAAATATATGTTTAATCTATAGGCATTATAATTACATAGAACATCAACATATTATTACAGTCTATCTTATGACTAACGACATTTTCAGAAAGTGGGTTTGTGGTATCAAAACTACTAGTTGGGCCAATTAATTTCAATATTTTGCCAAGACTAATCTACACTAGATTAGTCTTTATTCGTATAAATATAAACGCGTGAAGATTAAATATAATCGTCTACTGCTTAGCATTCTTTGTTTGAAACTTCCATTCGAAAAAGTTAAACAAAGATATTGCAAACCAATCAACAGATTGGACACGTCACTCGTCATCAAACTTGTACGCGTTTTTATGTCGAAACTTGCCGAGCTATAACGTCGATATCTAATCTTCTGCCGCAGTAATGTCCTTGGTTTCACCGAGAAATAATTTTAGTCACGGCTCTGAGTTTATGATTTATGAGTAAGTGAAAGCGTCCGATGCAACAAACCGAATAAAAACCCCTTTTCAGCGCAACTTCGTGATTGATGAGGGCTTATTCAAGTGTTAAGTCTTTTTAGTATCTTTTACCGTAGGTCGTGGCATTCGATTATGTGGAATGAAGATTTATAAGATTACTTCAAACGTTAGTACGGTAAAAATGGTTCCGAGGTCAATAACTTTAAAGCGCCATATTTTGTAATTCGCAGGAAAGCACATCATTTGTATTAATTTCGCTTCGATGGAAAGTGTAAAATTTCGAGTCAGAGGTGTAGGAATATTTCATTAATCAAATCTCATGATGATAAATGAATCACAGATGTGTTTACGACGTGCTGTAAAATATTGCTCCATATATTATTTATTATACTAACAAAACCGCTGCTTCTAAAACACGTTTTAACGTTAATTATGAAAAAAGTACCCAGTGGTCAATATACTAGTAGTTCTGGTTAGATCCATTAGTTGTATTTTTTTTGTATTGGTGTTTTATATATTACGAAATATTACTATAGAATTATATTTTTCGTGCAAAGAATATTTAAAATTAGCATAATACTATATCTATGTCCATCTTGTTGAGAGTCATTTCGATTCTGTTCAAATTCTATCACATTTTATTATTATAAAGTTATTCTACAAAGACACGTTGTTTAAAATGTTCTATGTTGAAAGGTTTAAATTAAAGTTTCAACATAAAGTTAGATTGTCTTAAAACGGTTGGTCTTATGCAATGATAATGAGTTTCGAAACAAATAAAGGAACGGATACACTTACGAAGGGCCTGTGCAAGAGTGCAACTATTAGTCACACTAAGCAGTCATCAATTTACAAGACGTCACTAATTCCGTTATGAGGGTTATGTAACAATTGTACTGGCCTTGCTTTAAATAATGGGAATCCTACGTCATAAAATCCGGTTTATCTTGATTTTTCTACCTGCAAACTTTGAAATGTAACTTTCTAGAATTCATTAATATTAATTAATTCTAATATGTGTTTAAAATAAGCGGTATCCTTAGATGACTTGCATTTTGACTCGTAGACCGATAGCAGCAAATTCTAGAAGTAGTTGGCTGGATACACTCATTTTTCTAATTTTGACTTTTTAATATAACCGTGCCAACGAGAGTAAGAATAGTTAAAAATCGGAACAATTTACAACAATTTGTTCATCATTCTATAAGCTAAAGAAAAAGGTTATGAATGAATTTAAACCTAGTTCTTTGTCATAAAATACTCAGACGTTTTCTTTTTTATAGTTTTCTGACCGTTAACAATGCCCCTGGATACATAATTCATAAACCTTAGTTCAATGTAGTGGATTCTTTTGGACGAAAGCCAAATATATGTACTATCTTTGCATTTGTAATCTGGTTTCCGCCACAACCAGTGTAATTTCTGTAAACCATTGTTAACGCTGGATCATTTACTTGAGACTTTATACAGATTTGGCATTACCGCAGCACCGAAATACCAAATAAACCTACTTATTTTGTACCATGTCTTGCATTATCTGCAATACGTTAGCAAGAAATGTATCGATCTGAACAAACAATTTATTTTCTCCTCAGTGAGTCTAGAATAAAATAAAAATTACAAATACTAAAAATTTTGTGTTTAAATATATATTTTATATAATAAAATAGTTTTTACTAAGACACTTTCTTGATTCTTTATTTACTTGGGATTAAAAACCATTAAATTAGAAAATAATTATAAGGTTATTTTGTTTAAAAGTTTCCAAAACCAGGTTCAACAAAGTAAGATTCAATTAATAACTTTAGAGCCATTAATGAAACCATCCGGATTTTTTCGGGTATTTTTTGTTGCGGTATTAGCATATGGTATTTCGTTCTTTAAATTCCAGTACTGAATGACACGGTTTCGGGGTTATTTGTTCGATCTCTCTTCGTCATCATCAAAACTTATATTTATTTACCCTAAGTTTTATGCAAGTTAAAAATAGGGCACGTTATTATAAACGCAAGGCATTATAACTATCTAGCGTGAACATTGCTACTAACTTTACTGTAGACTGTTCTTTCAACATTACATATCATACCATTACATAGTATTCATATTAAATTATAAACTGATTTATCTTGAATACTAGGGGCACAAAGTGAAGTATTTGGTTCTCCAGTATTTATTTTAGGTAAATTTTCTAAAAATGATCGATTTATCGCCCCTATAATCCCATGCATACCTGAAAATCGTTGGAGTCATTTAGAGAATTAATTTTATATACATACAAGAATTGCTCGTTTGAAGATATTAGATAGATACAGAATACAACTAACTTCTATTTTCCGAGTTATAACTCATAAACTAACTACAATATATGTAGTTGAAAACACTACAGGAGGTACAACTCCAAGAATTATTAGTTGTAAATTGCGTAGTAAGAAGCTGCTTGTGGCACGTTAACCACAACAAATTCCGTTACAAACTGGTACTAAACAAACCTCTCAAAGAACACACAGTGTCACTGTGTGTTCTGCGTACTGTATAAATAAAAAATTAACAGGCAATTAACTTGTCTAAACAGTGAGTTGTGCAACCTGTGCTACCTAGAGTCATTGCACTTGAGAGTATTGTGGCGCCATGACTGGCATTTTTCAACGAGATACAGCAAAAACAGAAGAATAACATTCGGTTACAAATGTAACCTAATGTTTTTCTTCCTAAATAGGCTTGTGAGAATATGTAGAAGCCAAGGATCTCTATTCTACCGGAATACGTGGATCTTATATCTCCATACCGATCGATTCCGTATACATGTTACGCACAAACGAAAAACTGTCTTATGTTGGTACTGCTAGAATGATGAAACGACTATTTAAGCGAGTATTTATAAGCTCTCAATATTAATAAGACAAGTTTAAAACATGTTTATCTCCTGTGCTTTACTAACCATACATTTAGAAAAAGATTACGCTTAATTAACGATAAATTTATAAAAGTTGCGTTCATCAAACTTTATCATGAAAAGTATATAAAAAATAAATGAACCAGTCAGCTAGACGAGATTAACGTGTAAATTAAAAATAAAAGAAAAGGGTGCACTCGTCTTGCCGATGTCTTTTGTATTTTTAATTGCTGCATTAACATCTAATTATCTTTTCCTGTTTACCTTTTTAGTAGGGCATATAATTAAAAGCAAACATCCGTTTTATCTAGTATTGACTAATGAGGGTAATAAAACGGATTAGCATACGGCATACGGCTAATATCGCTTTTCAAAAGCCAAGCTAAGTTAATATATCGGAACATTTAATATACCGCTCTTTGCTAGGACGTAGGAAAAAAGTTACTTTTAGGGTTCTGTTCCTCGAAAGAAAGAAACGGAACTCTTATAGGTTCACTTTGTTGTCCGTCTGTCAGTCTGTTGTTCAAGACCAGTTTTCGCAGGAAGGCGTGGATGCATCAAGCTGAAATTTATATCAAATACTCAGGTCTACTGGCCCTTGGATCTATGAAAAACAAACTGAACCCAACGCAATCAAAAGATATAACCGTTTTTGTTGCAAACTGTCAACACTCGCAAGGGAATTAAAACCTACTGCCTAGGGTACTTCCCGTGAACTCAGAATCTTGAAATTTGGTACGAACCAACATATAAAATGTTAACCACCATATAAAACACAGATAAAGGAAAAATTGCAAAAAGCATAAATTTTTAGTTACATCATATAAAATACCTACAGGTTTGTACGGAACGACGTTTGTGAGACTCGCACTTCGCCGTTTTTTTCGTATATATTTCATAAATGATGAAATCCAAAAAGCTAGATGGGATCCTGAACAATAAATTCTTGAGGCAGATGGTATAACCCCATATATGCTTAACTGTCAGGATAGGTAAAGAAGAAAAAATCGGACAGATCACAGATTTTAATTGATATAGTCAATCATCTTAATGCCCATTGACTTATATAGGATTTAAGCGGCATTTTACTTTTAGTCTTTTAGCTTTGATAAATATTGATTTGTTTAGTCTAATTTGGGATTCGCAGAAACGTGAATTTAGCTTAATTAGCACTCTAGTCCATTAAAATAGGATTGACAGATTAATCTCGAGAGTACATTAGATCATAATAGCTCTAAAAACATTGCGCAATATTTTTTTACCTATCTATCATAATCACATGATAACGTAATTACTCTTAGTGGGCATATTATTATACAAGTAGTTTATGGTTAACTCATCAAAAACATTTATGCTCAAAAGCTATTTGTGGTTCATTTTACTCGACTGTGACGAAACCAAAAGAAGGTTAACATTTTTGACAGTCTATGTATGTTTGTATGTTCCACCGTAGCGCCTTAATTATTCTAGAAAATTTCTGCCGCGCACAACAAAATTCTACCAAACTGTCGCTTGCTGTATTCCCGAATCAATACAACTTTCAAACCTTCAAGAAAAGAGCGTACTCCTTCTGAAAAGACCGGCAACGCACTTGTGACGCCTCTGGTGATGAGGTGTCCAAGGGCGGTGGTAATAGCTAACCATCAGGCAAATGCTCGTTTGCTCACTATCCCATAAAAGAAAAAAACTTAAACCGATTTTAAATAATGAGGTATCAATTGATAGAGAATCATTAAAATGGCCCGATTGACACAGGCTATATCAATTTTGTCAAAGTTTGTACGTAATCGGCTTATTGTTTTTAAACTTTTAGTTGTTTTTTATACCTATTACTTATAAATTGTATCTTTGGAAAAATATATTTTTATGGATATACTTTCTTTTTAATCTCATGATTGTTAGGTTATATTCTGATAATTATATCCCAGAGAAATCAGGAAACTGATATTTCCTTCAGTCTCATTTTTATTTTTTCAAGAATTGTTTTCTGCTCCGAAAAGAATAAAAGCATTTTTAATTCTTTTTACGTCGATGTTATAGAATGTTTTTTAGAAAAATCATTTTGTTTGTAAATCTTCAGTAGTAATTATTTCCCTTATTCATTTATATGGCAAACCAATAGTACATATTCAACATACTTTACACAAAATATTAGCAGCATAACAGGTATCAACAACATTCGCCATTTGAGATAACGCTTCACATGATTATAATTATAAAAGAACTAAATTAAATTTATATGTAGATTGCACTGAGAATAATCTAATTAATAAAAAAAACTGCACTTATAGAGCCATGGATTGCCATACAGCAGTAATAGTTTGTGTCAGTTATGCCAAGGGTGAACCATAAAGTTTGGTACGAGGCGATGTCAAAGTTATATTAATTAAAATGAGACAAAAGCGACTTCATCAACTCGTTTATTTTAACTTATCTCACAGCAATATTGCGTCATAGTTGATTTATAATTCTAAGGCTGAGTTACGCTTTTCACCATGCATAAAAATTTAGTTTTTACCCGACTGCGAAAGAAGGGGGGTTATGTTTTTCGAGTGTATGTATGTATATTTCTTTGGAACGCTTTAGAGCCTAAACGGCTTGTCATATTTTTATGTGAGTGGTGTCAATAGATTATTCTTAGTCGTGAGAGTGACACTGGGTACATCAAAATTAAATAAATAAATATTTCTGACATCTAACACACAACGTCATCTAGTCCCAAACCAAGCAGAGCTTGTATTAAGGGTACTATACAGCTGATATAAATACATATTCATTATTTTTATTTGTAAATACATACATATCATACAAAGAAAACACCCAAACTCCGAAACAAACATTTGTAGATCATACAAACATTTTATCTGACCCGGGAATCGAACCCGAGACCTCTAGAACAGCAGTCGCATACGCAACCACTGCGCCGCAGACGCAGTGAAATAAAATTAAATATAATATAATAACTGTCGTTATCTTTCAGTTCTTCAATGAATTTAATAAATATGACAGATATTGATGCGATAGGGTTTATTTTTTTAAATAAACGGCTTATTTAACGGCTTGTTGAAAGTCCTGCTTAAAATAATAATGTACTACATTCCTAGTACTTATCAAAGTATTGAACTATTAAGTAGTTTCCAGTATTTTATTTCACAGAGCAAGTACTAAATACATTGCAATTATAAAATACCAAATATTTAAATATATTATCTTGTAAGTACTGCAGATGTAATAATTTTTAACTTTTGTAATTTAACTCCGCAATTTCTGGAAATTTTGCCTTTCTAACACATTATAGTGTTGTCTAACTGAGTATTAGATTTCCTGAAAGACTATCTCGAGTGTAATTTAACTTAACTAGCTATATTGCCTTGGTCTTCGACGCCAGCGCTTTTCTTATGTATGGAACCACCTCTGCATATTTATGTCGTTAATTATTATTATATGTAAAATCTTCATCTTCTAAAAGTAAACTTATAACGAAAATGTTAAAGAAGATACAACATTAAAGATTAAACATCTTTAATTAATCCTAGCTTAGTAGTTTCAAAAAGGGGATGATATCAGCCTCAAACCTTACTAGCCACATAGATGTGTTAACACCTACACTGTTACTTCGAGACCCAAGGTGGTTCACCCAACAAAATTAGCATCGCTAACAGAGCGTCAGTAAATTTTCTAACTTCCGCAGTTATGGTCTGTTTAGTGCGTACTACTCTTGTTTGCATGTATTTTGTTGGAGTAATCAACAAGTATGCATAATTTTAGGGGAAAGATTTAAAAATGACCGTGTTTATAGCGAATCCAGGTCGAATGCCAATAGAAATACTATTACAAGTGTTTCGCACTGATTGCTGTAAGCGCAAGTAATAGATCCAATATAGTTGAGTTAAAGTTTCCTACTTTCAATTACTATGCAAATATATTGCATAAGATTGTATGCATAAGATTTTTCATGAAAACTTTATAACGTCTTGAACAGTGAAACAAATAACTTAAAGTACAATGTGCTCATAACATTTGTATATGTTTACACTAACGATATTAGTATTTAACACGGTACTCTGTTGTAGGACATCGCGGATGGTCAACACGTGCTACTACTTATGACGTCAGCTCTGATTCAAGCCAATAGTAGAATGGCGATCACATGTATGGAGATATATTTAGTCTTCGAAGGAACACGGCATGCGGAAGTTTTAGTTTAAAACTGCATTTGTCTCTAGCTGTGAATGAACATATTTTCCTCACTAAAGCCGTTATATTTGTATATGACGAACACTGTTAATATTATCCCTATTGTTCTTCCTTTAAACTGGGTTACGGCATTATTTTCTTAGTAGAATCACCTTTTTATTTTTAAAAAAGAGAGTGGTTTATGCCCGCTAAATTTATTCTTAAAAAAAGCTCAGTTCACCTACGTGGTGTCGTCATTCTTTAGAAGTCAAGATAACAGCACTCCTGCACAAATTGGAGGATCCAATTTGCATCAGATGGCTAAATCAAGAACGAGACCATCAAATGCGATAACAATAGCATTAGAATTCATGAAAAATGATTATGATCGTAACCATTTGACTTATTTTATTTCGTGTTAAGCATTATAAGGTGTATTTCAAAGATACCTGCAGTCATATTTTGTGAATCTAACATCTTTTAAAGTAAGATTCAACCTATTTTCACCTCTCTTGTTGTTATGAATACATCGATAAGTGGTTGTATTAGCGGTGTCATTAATTAACAAACCTTCATGAAACGAGTGATTCATTCGATAGTCACATAAGCACAATGCTCTTAGATAAATTTTGATGAATGAAAAGTATGTTGTATATTGCACGTTTCTCGAGTCATCTGTCAACTGGAAGATAAGATTATAATAGTGACACCAGTGTGTATAAAATCTCACTCACATGTAAGGCTCTAGCAAGTCTAAAAAATATAAGAACTATAGGTTTTTTTAAATATCATAACATAAATACATCGTAGAAATAAAGTCACTTTTAAAATTTCAAGCAAATCAGTCACATTTACATGAGTTAACTTACGTCAGAAATAGATAAACTGACAGTCAGTGCTCCGTAGAACATTTATATACAGCTAATATTATGAAAGCAACTGACAGCTGTCAGATTGTTTATCCGCTAATTACAATGAATATTGGCAGTCACGTGATAAAATTAACTATTCGAGACTATTTCAATCTATTTGTTTTATTTTTTCAA
The DNA here is from genome assembly GCA_003709505.1 of Hyphantria cunea. NCBI lineage: Eukaryota > Metazoa > Arthropoda > Insecta > Lepidoptera > Erebidae > Hyphantria > Hyphantria cunea. The sequence continues at coordinate 262,889 of PKRV01000868.1, read as the reverse complement.
ATTGTGATCTGGGAGTAACAATAGTAATAATAAATTACAAATAATCAATGAATTATATTTATGACTTATTTGCTAGCTTTCATTTTTCCTAATTTAAAAAAAATCTGCTTTATCTCTAGGTCGGTTGTTATGAAGTAAAACCACTGTAGTACTGTCAATGGTGTACGTTCCTTAATCATTGCTTTGGCCTTCCCGGTCCTCTGTATATACGATACGTTTGCATTACATAAAAAACAGCCATTTTAAAGTAGNTTGCTGTATTCCCGAATCAATACAACTTTCAAACCTTCAAGAAAAGAGCGTACTCCTTCTGAAAAGACCGGCAACCCACTTGTGACGCCTCTGGTGATTACCACCGCCCTTGGACACCTCGTCCAAGGGCGGTGGTAATAGCTAACCATCAGGCAAATGCTCGTTTGCTCACTATCCCATAAAAGAAAAAAACATAAACGACTTACGATTTTAAATAATGAGGTATCAATTGATAGAGAATCATTAAAATGGCCCGATTGACACAGGCTATATTAATTTTGTCAAAGTTTGTACATAATCGGTTTATTGTTTTTAAACTTTTAGTTGTTTTTTATACCTATTACTTATAAATTGTATCTTTGGAAAAATATATTTTTATGGATATACTTTGTTTTTAATCTCATGATTGTTAGGTTATATTCTGATAATTATATCCCAGAGAAATCAGGAAACTGATATTTCCTTCAGTCTCATTTTTATTTTTTCAAGAATTGTTTTCTGCTCCGAAAAGATTAATAGCATTTTTAATTCTTTTTACGTCGATGTTATAGAATGTTTTGTAGAAAAAATATTTTGTTTGTAAATCTTCAGTAGTATTTATTTCCCTTATTCATTTATATGGCAAACCAATAGTACATATTCAACATACTTTACACAAAATATTATCAGCATAACAGGTATCAACAACCTTCGCCATTTGAGATAACGCTTCACATGATATATTAAAAAGTAAAATTATAATTATAAAAGAACTTAATGACATTTATATGTAGATTGCACTGAGAATAATCTAATTTAAAAAAAACAGCACTTATGGAGCCATGGATTGCCATACAGCAGTAATAGTTTGTGTCAGTTATGGCAAGAGTGAGCCATGAAGTTTGGTATGCGACAATGTCAAAGTTATATTAATTAAAATGAATATGAGACAAAAGCGATTTTATTAACTCGTTTATTTTTACTTGCCTCACAGCAATATTGCGTCATAGTAGATTTATAAGTCTAAGGCTGGGTTACGCTTTTCATCATGTATAAAAATGTAGTTTTTACCCGACTGCGTAAGAAGGAGGGTTATGTTTTTCGAATATACGTATGTATATTTCTTTGGCACGCTTTAGAGCCTAAACGGCTTATCGTATTTTTATGTGAATGGTGACAATAGATTAGTCTTAGTAGTGAGAGTGAAACTGAGTACATCAAAATTAAATAAAAACAGTATAAATAAAATAATATTTTCATTTCAGTTCTTTCTATCTTTTCAGTTCTTCAATAAATTTAATAAATATGGCAGATATTGACGCAGTCGGGTTTATTTTTTTAAATAAGCCGTTACTTGTTTAAAGTCTTGCTTAAAATAATAATGTACTACATTCCTAGTACTTATCAAAGTATTTAACTATTGAGTAGTTTCCAGTATTTTATTTCACAGAGCAAGTACTAAATACATTGCAATTATAAAATACCAAATATTTAAATATATTATCTTGTAAGTACTGCAGATGTAATAATTTTTAACTTTTGTAATTTAACTCCGCAATTTCTGAAAATTTTGCCTTTCTAACACATTATAGTGTTGTCTAACTGAGTATTAGATTTCCTGAAAGACTATCTCGAGTGTAATTTAACTTAACTAGCTATAATGCCTTGGTCTTCGACGCCAGCGCTTTTCTTTCATATGGAACCACCTCTGCATATTTATGTCGTTAATTATTATATGTAAAATCTTCATCTTTTAAAAGTAAACTTATAACGAAAATGTTAAAGAAGATACAACATTAAAGATTAATCATCTTTGATTAATCCTAGCTTAGTAGTTTCAAAAAGGGGATGATATCAGCCTCAAACCTTACTGTAGCCACATAGATGTGATCCGGATGGCGTAAGAGAGCGGTTCCCGGATCTCTCCCGTCTCAGGCGCAGAGTGGCACACCGCGGTGTTTAGTGGGTAGTCTGGCGAGTCAGTCAGGAGTCCCACACAAAGTGAACCCCCTGTGCCCGCGGGGGGAGCAAAGTGCGTAAAGGTATTCCACCACGTCAAAAAAAAAAAAGCCACATANATCCGGATGGCGTAAGAGAGCGGTTCCCGGATCTCTCCCGTCTCAGGCGCAGAGTGGCACACCGCGGTGTTTAGTGGGTAGTCTGGCGAGTCAGTCAGGAGTCCCACACAAAGTGAACCCCCTGTGCCCGCGGGGGGAGCAAAGTGCGTAAAGGTATTCCACCACGTCAAAAAAAAAAAAGCCACATAGATGTGTTAACACCTACACTGTTACTTCGAGACCCAAGGTGGTTCACCCAACAAAATTAGCATCGCTAACAGAGCGTCAGTAAATTTTCTAACTTCCGCAGTTATGGTCTGTTTAGTGCGTACTACTCTTGTTTGCATGTATTTTGTTGGACTAATCAACAAGTATGCATAATTTTAGGGGAAAAATTTAATAATGACCGTGTTTATAGCGAATCCAGGTCGAATGCCAATAGAAATACTATTACAAGAGTTTCGCACTGATTGCTGTAAGCGCAAGTAATAGATCCAATATAGTTTTCTTTTCATGTTATATCACTTTACGTCTTCAACTTTCGTGGATTATAGAAGATAGCTTGTGATATGATTTCGGACGAACATCGTCGATCAATGGTATAAGTGAATATTTAAACACTGCTTACGTAATTTTAGGGTTCCATGGTACACGTCTCCGAACCCTTATAGTTTCGTTATGTCCGTCCGTCGGTTCTCGGCTTACCTTCCAAACGGCTAGTGCTAGAAAGATGAAACTCTGCATGGATATGTGTATTTACTATTTCGACAAAGTGCTGAAATATACTGATAGCAAAAAAAATTTTTGTACTACACATACCTGCACTAAAAAAAATTTTTGTACTACACATACCTGCACTTTTAAAGTGGAGATGATATTTTTTTCTCGCGTCTAAACCAAAGTGTGGGTATCATTAAATAGGTCTTGTAAAACGTTGGGAGGTTGCTAACACGATTATTTCATTTAGGTATCCCTTTGTGCGATATTCAACTTTAAATCACATTTTTTTCAGGTCATTATGGTGGTGCAATGAACTTTAAAGGAAAAGTATAACGGCTTAGATGACTTTGTTAGTTCAGGAGTTATCGAGACCTAACCTGTAAAATGCGCTTACTTGGAAAACTTTGTACAATAACGAAATAATAAGTAAACATTATTCATAGTAATAAATACCAACTTCGCTATCTAAATCCACGTTCCATTTTGGGTAACTACGGGAACCCTATTCTATTCGTGGCCTGACACGCATCTGATCGTTTTTTTTTTCTGACGATTTAATATCATCGAATCTTTTATGATCAAGTGATTTTAAGTGTGGTCATTTAAAAATGTTAAGTTAAAGTTTTTCCTACTTTCAATTACTATGCAAATGTATTGCTTAAGATTGTATCCATAAGATTTTTCAAGACAACTTTATAACGTCTTGAACAGTGAAACAAATAACTTAAAGTACAATGTGCTCATAACATTTGCATATGTTTACACTAACGATATTAGTATTTAACACGATACTCTGTTGTAGGACATCGCGGATGGTCAACACGTGCTACTACTTATGACGTCAGCTCTGATTCAAGCCAATAGTAGAATGGCGATCACATGTATGGAGATATATTTAGTCTTCGAAGGAACACGGCATGCGGAAGTTATAGTTTAAAACTGCATTTGTCCCTAGCTGTGAATGAACATATTTTCCTCACTAAAGCCGTTATATTTGTATATGACGAACACTGTTAATATTATCCCTATTGTTCTTCCTTTACACTGGGTTACGGCATTATTTTCTTTGTAGAATCACCTTTTTATTTTTAAAAAAGAGAGTGACTTTTGCCCTCTAAACTTATTCTTAAAAAAAGCTCAGTTGACCTACGTGGTGTTGTCATTCTTTAGAAGTCAAGATAACAGCATTCCTGCACAAATTGGAGGATCCAATTCGCATCAGATGGCTAAATCAAGAACGAGCCCATCAAATGCGATAACAATAGCATTAGAATTCATGAAAAATTATTATGATCGTAACCATTTGACTTATTTTATTTCGTGTTAAGCATTATAAGGTGTATTTCAAAGATACCTGCAGTCATATTTTGTGAATCTAACATGTTTTAAAGTAAGATTCAACCTATTTTCACCTCTCTTGTTGTTATGAATACATCGATAAGTGGTTGTATTAGCGGTGTCATTAATTAACAAACCTTCATGAAACGAGTGATTCATTCGATAGTCACATAAGCTCAATGCTCTTAGATAAATTTTGATGAATGAAAAGTATGTTGTATATTGCATGTTTCTCGAGTCATCTGTCAACTGGAAGATAAGATTATAATAGTGACACTAGTGTGTATAAAATCTCACTCACATGTTAGGCTCTAAGAAGCTAGTCTAAGAAATATAAGAACTATAGTTTTTTTTTAAATATCATAACATAAATACATCGTAGAAATAAAGTCACTTTTAAAATTTCAAGCAAATCAGTCACATTTACATGAGTTAACTTACGTCAGAAATAGATAAACTGACAGTCAGTGCTCCGTAGAACATTTATATACAGCTAATATTATGAAAGCAACTGACAGCTGTCAGCTTGTTTATCCGCTAATTACATTGAGTATTGGCAGTCACGTGATAAAATTAACTATTCGAGACTATTTCAATCTATTTGTTTTATTTTTTCAAATTGTGATCTGGGAGTAACAATAGTAATAATAAATTACAAATAATCAATGAATTATATTTATGACTTATTTGCTAGCTTTCACTTTTCTTAATTTAAAAAAAATCTGCTTTATCTCTAGGTCGGTTGTTATGTAGTAAAACCACTGTAGTACTGTCAATGGTGTACGTTCCTTAATCATTGCTTTGGCCTTCCCGGTCCTCTGTATATACGATACGTTTGCATTACATAAAAAACAGCCATTTTAAAGTACCTACTTATACCAACTAGTACGAACAGACATCCGCTAATTGCGTAAAATGTAACGCATTTTTTATATCTCGTCAAGGTCAGTGGGATATGATTCCTCAACCGACATCCTATTATTTTCCAACAACTCATACGTTTTGTTTTTTAGGAAACATGTGACGTGAAACTAAACAAAAATACAGTTCTAGTTGACTGTGTTTTTTTAACAACTATGGAACCAAAAAATTAACACTCAACCAGTCTTAAGTATATTTCGGATAAACTGAACGAATAAATTTCAAACCTTTATCAACAATTCGACGTTAGATTCAGAGCTAAGATCTTGATTATGTATAATAATATTGTGGAAAACCTTGGGGACGTCTATGTACAGCTGTGTATTTTTTTTGACAGTGGTGATAATGATGATTATGATAATATTAAAATATTTTAAATCAGTAATCCTGTACTTCAACAAAACGCTTCCCGTATACAAGAGAAAGTGAGCACATATACCTTTTATATTTGTCACCGTAGTATTAGTATTCATCTATTCAACAGGTGCTTTAGCTCACGATAGACACGATGGTAAATGTATTATCGCAAAACAATAAAAAATACTAAATTTAATTTTACAGTTATTTTTCTTATTGAAATGTCGTTTGAAGTTTACAATATTACTATGGGATGAACAGTACGACTATTATCCGATTTGCGATGTTATATTATTTATAAGATCAGCTATTATTTAGGACAGTTAATTTCAACCAATTTTTTAAAAGTGGTGCTAAGTAGAAGAAGGTTGCACATGATTTATAGTTAATCATAGTTAATCATATAGATTAGATGGACGTATGGCCTTAACCCTCTCCACAGAGGAGACCCGAGCCCAGCAGTGGGACATTATGGGTTGTTGTTCTTTCTTAATCATATAGATAAAAACTGTAAATGTTTTTAAGAACTAAGTTCAATATTTTAATCGGCCTTATTTTATCTATAGTGGTCTATTAACCTTTCAAATCGTTAGAATTAACTCGCATAATTTCACTGAGAGAGATACAAAAAGCACATTAAATATCTCATTGCTCAGTTTTATTGGCATGTAAATAATTAAAGCGATGTCGAGACGCGACGCCGCACAGAAGAATCCTGAAGTGGTAGGACGAGGCCTCATCTCTTGAATAAACCATCTTACATGATACGCCGCTTGTAAAGCTTATATAAGATGCACTAGAGGTTATTTTCGGTCGACATGACTAAAGAAATAATTTTGCATCTTATTCTAGTCTCCTTTATGCACATTAGTTTTAATTAATGCAGTTAGTTCAATTTCAATCATATTAATTACTCGTTAAGATCACATTTTCATTGCCAACGTTAAAAATAACTTCAAAAGTTATTTGTGTTAGCATGAGAAACGAGACGTAAAGGTCCAATTAAATGTTTTTTTGTAAGAAAACTGAGACATTTGAATAGTTAGTAAACTCTTTTGAAAAAGGTTTCCAAGGATGGATCGTGGAGGTCTATTTTTATATACGGTTCGTATGTAACACTATAATTGGTAAAGACCTCAGTGAATGCAGCTTAAAAGAGAGAAGGAATTTGTATTCAGGACATTTTTGTCTCGAACCGTACGAATACAATACCTTAAAAAATATCGTTGCAGTATATTCGGTTGACAATTGGACTTCCCCGTATAAGACAACTACCAGTGTGGGGACGTATGTCCTTAACCCTGTCCTAAGAGGAGATCCTAGCCCAGCAGTGGGATATTATGGGTTGTTGATGATGAAATGGCAATGTGAGTAAATGAGCAAAAATGTGACAAATCTTATTGTAATTTGATCTGTACTATAAATCTGAGAACTATATGAAATATTTATCTACAATTTCTAAGATTGTGAGTACTAGACAGGAAAAGACGTTGACAATCACCATTGGCTTACGGACTTAATACAGTGTAGTAGTAGCTAGACCGTCATTTACCATGATTGCGTTCGACCTCGTCACTGGTAGCTAGCGGCGTCTCTATTTCATTAAGCGTTCGTGTAAATGATCAAGAGTTCGCTCGATAGAATACCGTTATTATATGTAAAACTATATAATAATTGGTACGGTAATATAAATTGGCTTTTATGTTTATTGGTTTCAACTTTTTGTTGGAACTTATAGGATTGGTTTGAACTAATTATTATTACATTATGTTATCGAGTGTTGAAACTGGCAAGATAGAAATGAATATAAAAAAGCACAAACCATAATAAATGAATATGAAAAACGGCACACGTCCCCTATAACCAGATAGAGTTACTGATTTCTGGCTTCTCTCCGAGGTAAAAATAAACCGTTTAAATAACCATCTTGTTCAGATCCGCATAAGGATTTGACCGAGACGAATCAGGACTGCGGCTGATTATGCAAGGGTCGACCGCGAAATAATTACGTTCTAACGCATTCCCATGTTATTAAGTCTTTTACGTGTGATTATAATGACGTCATGAGATACGATTCTGACGTACTGTTCGATTCATGCAAGTAAACTTAAATTTTCTAGTGTGAAAATCTACACAATATGTTTATCCTTCTTCTTTGTACAAAACAAAACGAAGATACTTCAGTATCACGTAAAGATGTCTAATAATCTGAGTCTCAAAAAAAATCCCAAACCGTACTTTAGGTAACTAGAGTTTTACACGTGTTATTTCGGTAACCCATACAACATTCATAGTATTCATTTGTTGTTTGAAAAATCTTTACCGCCGTAGTTCTGTTTTAGCTGTTTGTATTCGAAGTCATATTCATATTATTTTCTAAAATGTGTTGCTACCTAAAATAATTTCATACAAATCGTTAGAATAATATCAAATACGCGTTATTATCAGCTTCGCAGCCTTGCAAAAGGGTAAAAAATGTATAAAACACACATTATGATAGTATGAGTATCAGTAAGAGTTGCTTCTTCGTAATCAAAGACATTGAGCATAAAAACCACGCAAGTAGTTCCTCTACTTGTGATAATTAAACAGTTATATTATTTTCATGGGTAAGAATCAGATTAGCTTTTAATTTAATAAGGTTGACATGTATAAACCATGCAGAAGTTATAACACTAGATGATACACGATAGCTTTAACTAAATACAGTAAACATTGAGCATAACAAAAATCTATTCGCTTTGCCGTTATAAGTGTGAGTCCTGTCTGTTTGTCATTTACTGCGTTCCAGTTCAGACATCGCTATACAGCTGACCGCATTTCATTAACAGCTTTCTCTATAATTATAATGTTAATTATTTAAGTTCAATCTGCTGTGAAATTAAGTTTTGCTATGAACGTCCCTGTTTAAAAGTATTCGAAACATTAATAAGTTTTAGTTAGATAGCCGAGCCCCGCGCTGATACACGCGTTTGTTGTTGTAACCGCGTCTTGTTTTTCGCTAGTCTATAAGTAGCCTAAGTTACTCCTTATATCATCAGCTACCTGCCAGTGAAAGTCCCGTTGGAATCGGCCCAGCCCTTCCAGAGATTACCAGGAACAAACAGACGGACAGACTGACAGACAAAAATGGTAATAAATGATACATTGGTACATGTACCGTGTATACATACAAAATATGTGTTTAATATTCCATATTCATCATTATATTTAATCCAATTTTATTTTTTGGTATAGATGTTCTTCTATTATGATAAACTAAACATGTATGTTTAATATCTAATGTATATTTTGAATGTACGTCACAATTTGACTAGTTCTTAAAGTTTTGTGTTTTCTTATATCTGCAAATGTGCATATAGTTTGCAAAGAACAGATCCGACTTAGATGATAATTATTTGCTGAGAGTTATCGTCTTTTGTAGGTCCGTCTTACCCACGCTAAAACATCACAGTCTGATGGTGCAAATTGATAAACTCTAGACAAATATATGCTATATTTGTAAAATACAACCTGTTTTGTCACAAAAAATGTTTTGTTGTTTAAAAATCTGAAGTTAATAAACAAACACTTAGTTGCGACAGTTTGGTAGTAACGTATACCGTGCCCAGTTTTATCCGTTTAAAGTTTACGAATGATTTCAAGTTATATACGAATTGTTTCAGAATAGCGATCCCACACGCGTTATTGAACTTGTATAGTATACGAGAAAAACAATAGTTTTGGAATTGCTATAAAAATGTTATACAAATCGAAGTTGAAACTAACTCAGAAGATAATCTCACATAACACAGTAATTCCAAAATAAAAATAGAATAGTATTTCTGTACTGAAAACAGCAGAGCTTGACATGACAGTGAAATAATGATTGCAGGTGGTAGTAATTGCATCGATTCACTTAATTGTAAGTGGATGTCTCAATCCACCTTAATAGCAGTTATTTGGCGCAATGCTGAACACCGATTCTGTTAAGATAAGGTACGTAGTAATTATAACAGAAGCTGATGTAGTTCAAGTAATTATACGTAAGATAACGTAGATATTTCTTAAAGATCTCTTTGATATTTATATGAAACCGTCAATTTCAAACATTCTTGTGATATGTATCAAGAATAAGTATTATCAAGCAATGAGATAAAGAGAACCCGAAGCCCTCAATGTTTTCAATAAACAAATACTTCACAAAATAAACAAATTGTTTAGATTTAGATTAGATATACAAATTAGCTGCTGCCCATTTAAAAAAAACTTGAAATACCCAACTACATACAGTATTAGGCTCACTTTCTATATTTTGTTATGTAACGAATTATTTATGGCAATTTTCCAACTGCCAAGTATGCGCAAGGGCATTAATTTATAACATCGACAGACATTATTACGTACCATTTCCTGTGTGACCTCTTACGTGTATCAAATTAGAAGCGATACCAAACTCGCCGACAAGCCGTCTCAAACAGGTCTATTTTTGTGAACACATAAATATCAAATGCAAAAATATACACTTCATATATGCTATAAAAAATCGTATAAATTTATTATGAGAGACTGCAATAAATTAACGAGAAAAATGCATCAAAAAATGAAGGTAGTTAACACGTTTAAATTGTAAAGAGCTTCCAAGCATTGTAACATCGTTGCACAAATTGTAAATCCAGTTTTATACCTACATAATATGTGTGCGTAGCTATTTCTTTATAATAATGGTCTCGTAAATTGAGGTTATTAAAATATTATCTACTAGTTTTCACACGTTGCTACACCTGCATTTTGGATCCCGCATTAAGAAATAGTACAACAGAGAACCCATTATGTATACATATACAAATTAACTTGTAAGTAGTCTTTCCTCAAAAACGAAAAGACTGACTCCTAAGTTTTTCCAAGTTTCGTCTTATGTATGTTGATACACAATTAAACTCTGAACTAAGTAGTCTTTCTTTCTTAAGATTTTTTTTGTCATTGACTAGTCAAAGCGATCTAACCTTTCTTAAGTAACAAGCTCCCAAATGAAAAGGTTTTCTTCATACGAGCCATCACATTTAACGTGGATCAACGATTCGATTAACAAAGAATAAATAAGTCCCAACACTTACAAGCTATAAATTGCTTTTGTTAGCCAAACAAAGAAAACTTTGTTTACTGCAAAATGTTACAACTTATGTGGATATCTTTTTCAAGAAATGAGGTGTTCATCTGATCACAAAGGCGTCCTTCAACCTGGTGTAAACTTAAACGTAAACCACATTCTCGTGACTAAGAGTGCACTAGAACCTTGAACACTTTTATTGATTCCAGTTTTATTTACGAGTCCATCTAATTGGCGTCCTTTGGAACTTTAAACGTAACGTAATCATAGAGTGAAAATTGCACGCACCATTAAAGCGGTGCTATTACCTCTAAATAGGTACCAACAATCTTTAAATATAGGGTTCGTTTGTCTGATTGATATTCCATTTCTTAATAAGTAATATAAATAAGGTGTAAATTAAGACTTTGAAATTGGCGTAATTTACGGGTTATTGCATAGAATCAGTTATGTACTTGTATTTGAAGTCGTATACTTTCCTTTGCAACGTCGACATATAAAACATGTCATGACATTAAAATACCTTTTTTAAACAAGACTATTATTACAGTGGCAACTATAAACACTGGCCCAGGTAAAATAATCATAGCTATTTCCCAACTCAGACACGTAATACAGTAATATTTATAATATTCCACTGAAGGAGTATTTCAGTTTAAGACCGAGTCACAATTCTTCGTCAGAATTGGAATAGGACAATATTTTTAATGTGTACGAAACAATGTTGTGTAGTTTTTCAGATGTCGAATTAATTGTATAAATGAACTTATCAAGGATATAGGATGTTGCGCAATAATCCATGCTCGTTGACAAGTGGTAATTGACGCTATTTCAATGCCAAAACCCGTTGATAAGGGAAAACAGTCCAGTTCACACGGTACATTTCCAGAACAATCGGTTATCTAATTAGTAAGGACGTAATCTGCGTAATAAATAGAATTCAAAAGAATTGAATGCTAAGAACCTTATAAATTTATTTCTAATTATTAATCGAACAGTGGATATACGTATCTTTCTTTTTAATTTCTATTATTTAATTCTATTATTTATATATTTCTAATAGGTAATAATTGAAATTAGTATAAAATAAAAATATACGTGAATTGGTCGACATCTTTTTAAAACAATAGGAATATATAAATTAGAAGAAAAAATATAATGTTAAAAAGGATAAGTCTTGTGACCGAATAAATATCATTCATTATCGTATGTATTTATTTAAAAGAATCTGTATTTACAAAATAAGAATAAAATAACATTGCTGAGAATAAATCGTGATCAATTTGACCGTTAAAAGTAAGTTTTAAAAATGCTTTGTTTCAAATGTTATGGCCACAATTTACATATTGCGTTCTCAGATGCTATCTTCTATGTAGTCATGTTGACCTTAAACCGTCACAAACGTACATACCTTATATTGAGGTCGTGTACTTTTTCTGTTATTATATCCACAGCATTTCATATGTAATATGCGGTTATACTCGAATGTGTCTACTGTCACGAGACGGCATTAATTCACAATTTACTGGCTCGAGACGCGTTGGTGACTAATTTCACCAAGGCCAAAGACGATCCATTATTATTTATTACCTTATAAAGTCTTTGCTTTCAAGAACATTGTATTTAAAACCGTACAATAGCAAAGATAGGGTACTATTCTAACTGTTAAGGTTACAATTGAAATCTCATTTGGACTCTTTTGCTATAACTGTGAGTCACATAAGCAAATTAATGTGTTACTAAAAATAATGTGAGTGTATCTGCAAACAAGTACGATTGTGAGAAATTTTCTTTGTGTTCAGTATCGAATGTCTTCTGTTAGGTTTGTTGTAAATTATTGACACAATATGAACTGTATTGCATTAATGTTTAGTGTTTCTTTGTATCGTTCTTTCCACTAAAGGTGAAATTCGAGAAACCGTTGAAATATAAAACAAACAAATGTATAAATAATCTTTACAATCATCTTACAGGTGGTATAAATACGGTTGATTTGACATAAATCGCTAGTGGGTGTGATGGTGTAAAGACAACATTTATTGGCATTTGACATCTTCTGGTGTTTGAAATGTGAAATGTGTCGTTGAAATTGATTTCTTTGAAAAATAAAAAAAAATTGGAAACAATCACTTAAGATATCTTATCGAGTCGAATTTCTTGCATCTCGAATTTATAGACTTGCATTTTAATGAAGATACCCTATTTCTACATGGTAACTATAAATGACAGGTTTATTCATTACTCGTAAATCAAAAACGAAGTTCTGTAATTAAGGTTAACATTGCATGTGTGGCACGTCGCTAGACCTATAAAGGCTGACTGTGTGGGTCAGTGGCCACTACGGGAGCTAATGGCGATGCAACGTGTATATAGCTTTATTATAGACATTTCTGGTATTCGTCTGTCAGCAAAATTTGTTTATCTATTGCGCCGACTAACAATTGTTTACACTATTACAACATTTCTTCTAAATGGGGAGATTCGAAATCTATTTTATTTAGGATTTTGTTCTTTTTAATGTAGGGCACTGTATACTTACACTGTCTGGTGTCGATTTCGGGCAAAAAAGAACAAAAGTACAACGGTAATATCTTTCTATAATTTTTTCCAAACCATTCAGGATGCTTTGGACCTCCTGTAATTTACTGTGGATAAACTTTAAAACACATGTTTATAAGATCGCTATCACCATACTTTATTAGGAATATTGAAATTACAATGCTATTCTTATGTGATGAGATTGCCTAGCGAATGACAAGTTTTCTTTCAAGAATCGATTAGATCTTTCAACTGTTTAGGTTTTTGAATGTTTCTTTTTTGACTATACATCAATATAAAGAAATTAAAATCATTAATACTATGCTATTGAGTTACATGTAAACTGTTTACTATCAGTGTAGCTATACGGTACCTTACAAACCCTGCAAATATAAACAACGTATCGGTTCCAGATATATTTTTAAAAGTTCTAAAATAGTTCACTGTCTTGGTCTGTCCTGGTTCTCTTTTGAGCAGTGCAGTGTGTTATATAACAACTCGTCACGTAACAAGAGTAAAATGGTTTATCAAATACTAGCTTTAGCCCGCGGCTCCGTTCGCGTGTATGTATTAATTCATAAGATCCGGAGATAAGCCCCTATAATTTAACAAACTTTACCTCCTTATAACATTAGTTAGGTGTATAAGGCTTACGTTTACGTAGCACACGTTTATTAAAATTTAAAAAATTCACAATAAGTCGATTCTTTGTTTCGGTTAAGTGGTCCTTAAATACTTCATAGACATTTTTTTACCACTCATTAACAAGAGTGTACTCATGGACCATATCGCACCCCTTTTGGAGAGTTCAAGTACTCTACACTACCATTGTTGGGACTGTGGAGTTCAAAAATAGGGGTGCCCTTTTTAAAGAACTTTGTTCAGTCATAAACCAAATTTTAGGTAGCAGCTTCGCCACAAGACTCTTATGAACTGGAATCTTCAACGATTTGAAAAAATATGCACCTCAATGTGATGCAATTGTGCTATAATTGGATTTGACGATGAAGTACTCTTCTTGTTGTCTCTTATTTGGCAAAAGCAGTTAAATATCAATCGTAACATGACTAAATTGAGAAGAAACAATCCAGACGATGTTCAATTAGATCAATGAATTTAGATATTGCAGAAGAACGACAATGAGTGTCTCATTCTATTATGATATGTCTCTGCGTATTTTATTTCAAACCCTCACTAACTGCTCATACGTAATTTGTTTTTTTAAGTGTCACTGAATGTTAAGGAATATTTACGACACGTGGTTTATATTTGACATATTTGTTTAAAGACTAGCTGACCCGGCAAACGTTGTTTTGCCATATAAAATGATTACAAAAAAATAAAAATAAATGTGGGGTGGGTGTCCTTTATCATTTAGGGATGGGTGTCTTTTATCTGATTCTTGGACCTATCCGATATGCACACAAATTTTGGAGGAGTTTGGTAACAAACACCGCTATACGAGAATTTTATATATTATAAATAGAGGGATGTACTAGTCTATACTATATCTATAGTAATACTCAATAATAACTCAAAACTTTATAGTATTGACTATAAAGAGGTAAAGTTAGTAGGAGCTATGAATTTGTGAGGTTGTAGGAGCAATCTCTGAAGCTACTGAACCAATTTTAACTTTTTTTTACCTACAGAAAACCACATGATGATGATAATCTTATCAGATATATTAAGCTATATTATTAATAATCCGACATACATTCGGGCCGAGCTGCTGACAAAAGCTGGTCACGAATAAAATAAGCAAGGTACAAAACTATCATTGAACACACAATAAATCATGTAGGTATTCAGTAAATAGGTTTTTAAATTTTTGAAACCTTTGAAGAAGTAATAACAAAATTTGTTTATTATAAAATTAAATAATAAACTCGACCCTAATGGATGGGCTTCCATTTCTTTGCACGTCATTATTGTTTTTTTGATGCGAATGCACTGCAGTAAGTCAACAATACTCTTTGTGTTGACGACCCCCTTCAAAACACTACTTTACCCAGGTCTGCACTCCACTGGCCTCCCGCAGTGTGCTCTCCTATTTCTTTTTAATCTTTTATGTGAAGTTCACCTGCTGTGGCTCGCACATGAATAACGAGGGCGATATTAAGCTGTTAATATTTCAGTCGGGGCCTTACGTTGAATGATATACTGGATTTATTTTTAGATTTATGTTAGCGTTGCAGAATGTACATTTAGTTTACTAACCCTACGTCAAGATATGACTATTTGAAGTACACTTTTGTTTTACCAAATTACTTTTACAATCACTATCTACAATATTTGAGACTTTTAATTATATATATTTTATATATATATTATCAACAACCCATAATGTCCCACTGCTGGGCTCGGGTCTCCTCTCAGGAGAGGGTTAAGGCCATACGTCCCCACGCTGGCCAAGTGCGGATTGGGGACTGGCAAGACAACGTTGTGGCTACGTAATCTTACCGTTGGATGTTTTTAAGCCGCCCGAAGGCCTCCAACTAAGCTTCACGACTGTTATCCTATGATAACAACCGGGACCGACTGCTTAACGTGACCTCCGAATCACGGAGACGCTCATGGTAACATGCCACCAGCGGTCACCCATCCAGGTACTGACCGCGCCGTCGTTGCTTGCCCTCGCTGATTGTTTCTAATCACCGAGTGCAACTGGGCTATGAGCGCCTTTATATATATATAATTTAAACGATTTTCATGAAATTTATTTTAGTATACAGAAGCTTTCGGGGCTGATNTTGATTTTATATTATCAACAACCCATAATGTCCCACTACTGGGCTCGGGTCTCCTCTCAGGAGAGGGTTAAGGCCATACGTCCCCACGCTGGCCAAGTGCGGATTGGGGACTGGCAAGACAACGTTGTGGCTACGTAATCTTACCGTTGGATGTTTTTAAGCCGCCCGAAGGCCTCCAACTAAGCTTCACGACTGTTATCCTATGATAACAACCGGGACCGACTGCTTAACGTGACCTCCGAATCACGGAGATGCTCATGGTAACATGCCACCAGCTGTCACCCATCCAGGTACTGACCGCGCCGTCGTTGCTTGCCCTCGCTGATTGTTTCTAATCACCGAGTGCTACTGGGCTATGAGCGCCTTTATATATATATAATTTAAACGATTTTCATGAAATTTATTTTAGTATACAGAAGCTTTCGGAGGTGATAAATTCAACTAGCTAGAATTCATTTTTAGAATATTTTCCAAAAATAAAAATACGGTGATCTAGGTAGGTACTTTTAACTTATTTATGCAAATTGATGTTACAATATTAATTTCTATATATGATAGTATTGATCTGTTCATTATCCATTTTTATTTAAAATCAATCCTGTTCGAATCAGTGTCTGCGAAACCTATTACATGTACATAACATGACATGATTTACCGCTCATACATTCTGGACAGCATTTTTTATGGAATAGGGGGCAAACAAGCAGCTGTATCGCCTGATGGTAGGCGATTATCGCAGCGCATGGACACCCGCAACAACAGAGGCATAATAAGTGCGTTGCCGGCCTTTGGGAGATGGGGGAGGGGTTGGGGTATTAGCCTAGGAAATGCCTAAGATTTGAAAAAAAGATGGTGTTTAAAACGATTCTGTTTACATTTATTTGTTCTGAACAATAATATCTAGTCCTTAATTTAATAAGAGCAGTGTAAGCTTTGCCATTCATTTCTTAGTGATCATTGAACTTCGTTCATGCTCTATGACGTCAGTAAGCTAAGGCTAAGGCCCTTAATCGCATTTGGAGGCTATCTTACTTTATGCTTAGTGTATCTTTACGAACTTATTGTTTGTAATCTAATAATGAATGAGTTTAATGTTTACTAAATACATTAGCATTTAATTGACGTCAAGTTAGTGCTAACTTGATAAGCAAACAAATGTGTAGTGAATATCTTAGTAATTATATTTGATGTCTTCTCTTTGCTTAGAAGCTAGATAAGATGTAATTGTACTAAACGAACATGTTAACTACATGTTTATTTAGATTATAAAGACTTTAATCATTATTACTCAAGATAATAATTGTCACGTCTTACTCATTGATGATGTAGTACAGCGGTTTCGACATAATTGCTATGAAATCTATCATCACCATCAAGCTATCGCAGTCCACTGCTGGACATAGGACTCTAAAATTGCACGAACATAAAAAACAATAATAAAATAAATATATATTATTTACTCTTAAATCAACTTTATTATTTTGACTGCACGTATGGTCGTGGTTTAAGAGGTCACCACGCCGCTTCCTACTTCGCCAAGTGTTGTGGGCTTAAAGCCTACTTAGGACAACACTTTGTGTGATTCACAAATTGTTGTTCTAAATCTGGGTTTTCTTTGTGTCCGTTTCACCTATGTTTGAAAAGTGCCCAGCGAAACAGGATTTATGGGCGTAGTTTTTTATAAAAATGATAATGAAAAAAATATTTAATTATTGATTGGCCTGAGTTGTAGCTATAAAAGTTCAAGCAAAAAAGCCTTAATTTGATTGTTTACTTAAACATTCTCATTTCTAGATACAGAAGTTAAATTATTAAATAAACGTTTTTGTATTAATGTGAGTACTCGTTGATGGGTTACGGTACACAGGTAAAAAACAGGAAAATAAAAAAGTAAATAAAGAAAGAATGGAACGACAGCTGAATAACATCAATCACTATCGTTATAAAATTGATAACTTTGCATAGTAATTGACCCTTTGCATTCAAAAGTTGATGACACAATCGATATTTTTACCATTTCAATTTTTTTGTTCTAGAAACGAGCACCGTCCTTTATCAGACATTCACAAATCGATTAGCAGTATTATCACCTAACAATATTCTTGCCTAACGACAATCTGACCTATGCCAACGCCCAGGTCATTCACCTCGTCTCCTACTTAACGATCTCCCAGTAACAACCCTTTGACGATCCAGCGCCCTGAGCTGACGAGACAGCATTCAAGTACCATTGAGACACGGAGATAAAACTGCACAAAGCTTCGTCAAGTGTTCGCAGCGTACGCGATTCTATTTTTAAAAAGGGGTAGATGCATTTTTGCTGCAGTGCACTTTTATTAAAACAGACTGGCTACTATATATACTACTATACTTTCAAATAAATAGATCTGTGGCAAGCTCTTTGATTGGACAGAAATTCTACAATACTATTAGAATACAATTATCATACACGTAATGAACTATTAATGAATTTATAATGACAGATAAATCTCTATGTACCGTAGTTATCACAGATAAAGTGCATTATAAACATAAAAAATTACACTCAAAACCCGTACCTTGTAAGCTATTCAATGACCTCCCATCCCCCAAAGGCCGGCAACGCACTTTTGACGCCTCTGGTGTTGCAGGTGTCCATGGGCGGTGGTAATCCTATCCTAGACCTATCGCCTACCATTAGGCGATAGGTCTGCTTTTTGCCCCTTATTCCATAAAAAAATTGTACTAATGACAACTGTCGTAGAGATCAATCTATATATATTTCAAGGACTATAAGTGCAATTTCATTCTGACATAATTTAAAATTTCAAGTATTTATATATATGCTTAGCATAGCGAAACTCTTTAAAATGTAGGTATTAAGTAAATTGTGTCAGTTGTAGCACGACCAAAGAATATAAGTGGTCCTGTATTAACATTGCATAAGGTAACACTTTGTAGAGGGCTTCCGTTCTATTTACACATACACTGTGTACCAACTAATGAATTCACTACCGTAGCAGATCAAGAGATATTCACGTTCGTGCCTCGGTCTGCACGCGCACCATTCGAATAAGACATACAAAAAGCTTCTTTATTTATATCTGTTTTAGAATTGATAATAACATCTACCAAAACGTTATATTCCATTACCGCAACGATAAAGATCATCTTAAATCCCTCAAAAATTAAGTTTTATTTGATATTAATATAAGTACAACATATTAATATAAGTACTTAATGGTATAATATAGTATTATTCGTTACCAGAATTATTGAAACATGTAGGGTGGTATTCATGTGAGATCAGTTAAAAACGAATAACCGGCATTGCTTTAGAATAGATTTAAAAACCTCAGAACGTGCCTATAAAATTTGAGGTTTTCCTTCGATTTCCTTGGGATTCCATCACCAGATTGAACCTCCTTTTTGAAATAAGTTAAAAAACTTCTTATTATAAACCTAGGTATGTGTTCACCTTCAAATGACTTTAAATCGCTGCTCTTGCAATGGTAGGATTATTACTTTTAAGTGTACCCTGCACACGTCACAAATACCAGGTTTATCTGCTACAAAGTAAAATAGCTCGCACATTCCGAATTCCGCTTCATTGCCGGCGGTCAAATTGCCAAGGATACAAAATACATGGTACTTTGAGCCTAATGTGCAGCACGTCTTGCCGGCTTCCGGTGCGGCGGCGCCGTCCCTCCGGCACTCTGACACTGACCCGTTCCCACGAGACCGTCAGGAAGCTCTTCACTTATTTATGTCTGCAATTACTACTACTCTAAGTAGAATAGTACGGAGATTATCATATACGTCCAGGCTATAGACTTGGTGCGCACCTGTTCATGAATTGTCTCCTTTTAGATCAGGTTGTTTGATAATTAAAACGTGAACTCGAATAAATTTTCATATAACCCAAGAATTATTCCTTTTTAGCGACTTTTAGTTTAATGATAATGGTTTTTTGACTTAATGATGGATATTGACGCTGTTGTACAATTTATACTTATATGTAAAGCTGAATAGTTTCTTTGTTTACTTGAACGCGCTAATCTCAGGAAGTACAGGTCCGATTTGGAAATTCTTTTAGTGTTAGATAGCCCATTTATCGAGGAAGGCTAAAGACTATATATCATCACGCTAAGACCAATAGATTCGGTGCACCAATGAAGAATGTTTCAAAAACCGGGGAAAATTATCACGCTACGGGCAATCGAAGACGCAAACTAGTACGCGGTGGTCGGATAGATTACTATCCGACCACCGCAATATATTATAATATATGCTTGTCAAAATGTATGGTCTGGACCATTAGATTGCTAATAAATGAGAAGGTTTATGAAAACAATTGAAGATAAATGCATATTTCACACTTCTAAGAAACAGATCATTACGAATGACGGGTTTCTACAATGAGTGTCCAATAGATGTACGTATAGATTTTAATCTCCTTAATTATTATCCGGGCTACTGCTGACCAATATACAAGTGTTATTTGAAAACTACACACACGTCAATTCAATTATCATTTCTATAGAGATACTTGTCACCCACATTATGCTATAATCTTATTAAAAACATGTTTCTGCCCTTATATGACTTCCGACGGCTTCACATGTCATCCACGCGTGTTTAAGCGTAACGTCAACGCCACACTGTTTCCACTTAAGATATTAAATCAGATTTACGTCACTTTTGCCTACTAATATATACATACAGTAACTGTTATACTATAAATAATGCTTCAATATGCAAAATGTGCAACAAGCCTTAATAATCCAGGTTAAAAACTTTCCGAAACTACAGAAATGGAATTTCAACTAATGTTTCAAAGATCGACAGAATTAAGTGTAAAAATAAGAATTACATTTACTTTTATATAAATATTTATTGTTCTTTCTTTTACTTTCAGGTACGTTTACAGTGTTTTAAAAGACCATCATGTGCACAAGACCACTACCGGTGCGTATATGTTCTCTATGTTAATATTATTATTTAATAGCTGGAGTAATTTCACAGGAAGCAATAATTTATTCTCACTCTCACAATTTGATTTCACTGAGAAATGTTCTCTGGTTGGCCGTTTATTGAATGGTTGTCACTTTTATTATTTAAAATCTAACAAGGTGGTCTGCTAGGCGTCATCATTTGTAGATATATTTCAAGATTCATTTGCGGTGATTTATAAGAAAATCATCTCTAGAGAACTCTTCGTTCCAACACGTCATGTTATTTTAAAGCGTCCTAGAATTTAAATTGCAAACGTTGTAAGTTTTATTTTCAAATCACGTTCAGCTAGTCATTAGAAAATGTAGAACAATATTTCTGATGTTTATATGTTTACATTAACCTTGGCAGCGAACGAACTATTCAATGTATCAGGAAAATCTAATGTTTGCGTGTTTCATTTAACATTATAATTCCAAATATATTACTTAAGTGAAATTCGTGTCCACTACTGTAAACATTTGCGCATGCGCCGCCTCGTCTGCGCAACAACCTATATTTATCCTCTCAAGGGTTTCCTGCTCGAAAGTTTATTAATTTATTTATATAAATATATATGTAAACCGTTTGTTTACGCACACACCACGTGGCGGGGCGAATGAACTCTCTAAAAAAAGTCTATTTTATTTCAAATTCTCTGAACACAATGTTTTAGATTTTCTAAACGGTTGTAATTTTATTTTAAAACTTTTGCAATAGCCACACGTTTGTTAACGTCTAGGTTCTTCATTACTCTGTATTTTTATTGTTGTTAATTGGGATCTTTCTTTCTTTCAACACTAATCAAATTAATGTAGGAAAGTCTTTCTAACCCTGAAAGGGGGTTCGTGAGGTAGTCATGAGTAATTTATATCGGTCCGATTTGATTTCCGATTAAGTATGTTGTAATTTCAATTTCAACGCAAAACCGACTTCTAGAAGTTAACCAAATTAAAAAGGGACCACACAAAAAAGAATCATTAAAATCGGTTCACCCAGTCGAAAGTTCTGAAGTAACTAACATAAAAATACAGTCAATTTGAGAACCTTCTCCGTTTTGAAGTCGGGGAAAAAAATAAAATAATATGTCCAATACCTCTGCAACTTTGTAATAGAAGCTCAAAAACTAAATTGTGTTTCAAACTACTACAATGGTCGCAAGGTTCTTTCCTCGATGATATTTTTTTATTTATACTGGGTAATTAAAGGTTATTTATGTGTACGACCATGTTCGAACTGTTTATTTTCTCAACTGTTGTGACTCTCTTAAGGAAAGCCCAGTTATCCCTTATCGATGAGCAAGTAGGGAAAAGTAATCATTGTATAATTTAGAGCCATGACAAGGGATTGGATGTCTCACCGGTTTGCACGCACTACTTTCTATTTAATCGATATGTCTAACCCGTTAAACTTGCTATCCTTATTGAGTCCGACCTCGATCTTATACTGTACACGATAAATATTTCTTATTCCACAAAACAAATAAATTTTTACAAACTATAATAATAAGAGTATTGTGATACGAACACAACAGAAACGTAAACAAATTCATAAAGGGTGTTCAAACAGTACAAATCTCTTTACTTTTTAATATTTAGTTTTTCTTTCTTCATAATTTTCAGTGGAGGTACGTAATACTCTTTATTGTGTACATCATTGTGGGATGTTCTTCTCCTCCGCTGGCCGCACATAATAATTCACTAGTCTTTTTATTGTCACGTCCTCACCACATATCAAATAAATGAAGCTGTCTTTCAAATACAGAGTCTATTGTAATCGCAATAAAGTATATTTCGAAATGGATATCAAAAGTAATTATAATTATAGCACTGTTATTTATGGTATTCATATTTTGTAAAGGATATTCGTGTTCCGTAATATGCCATTGTTCTTTTGTTGACCGTGTAATTTGGATGTAGCAGTTTCACTTTTTCATTCATGTTGTATACAAACCGTTGAAAGTTGGACAGATTGGTATTTAATTTGAACTTCAACTTTCAATAATGATAGATATCTAGTGATGTGTCAATAAATTACGTAAAGCATTTTTATTTGAGCGCTTTTTGTTTACAACAGTGCGTATTGCATGAACCTATCGTCGTCTACTGCTGAACGAAGGTCTCCCGGTTTTGGGCAGTCGCATAGGTGTATTGCACATTTTTAATTACTTTTATTTTGGTGCCATGTAATAAAGGTTTTAGAACAAAAGAAGACAGAAAGAAAATCACATATATTCACCGAACTGATAAAGAAACTCAGAACCTTCAGATTGGATGCCAACTTATTATTACTTATATGAGAGACATTGTCTCTTTTCTTTTATTTATATACGGCAAACTTTGCAAATGTCGGTAATTCTACCGATGCCAAGTGTGGTTAGAAGTGCGTGGGTTTTTTTTTAAAGTTAGACTGGTATGCTATTACGTGAGTAGTCTGAAAAGTTTCTGATCTAACGATGACAACGCAAATCCAAAGGGGCACAACTATATTCACTAGTTTTTATCAACGAGTGTTCCTATACATTCTAGAATTATACTACACTTGACCGGTTTCGCCCTATGGCAGCATCAAAGGTTGATGGCTATATAAAATAAAATAAAGTGTTGCTATCTTCATGTTGAGGTCGAACACTTTTCAGAACAGCTAATATATATTTAGATTTTTTTTTGTGATGACACTACAAAATGGGCAGTTGTGTTGTATTCTCATTACTAGAGTATAAATAGATACCATGGATGTATAAAACCATTTTATGTTTCAATGGAAGATACATAATATAAATAATATACAAAAGAACAAAAATCATTATTACTCGCACTTTACTGTTTTGTACCTGACTTCGACTTCGAAGCTAAAAGATAGGATAATAATTTTGGCAGTTTTGGTTGCAAAGCTGACCAGAGAACGGAGGATCAGGCCTCCAAAATAAAGGCTACAAAAACACAGCATTCTAACTCTACAAGATAGATTCGTCGTGTTTCAATCCAACCTGGATTGAAACATATATAACAAGTGTATTATTCAGCTTAAATGTCCAAACCAATTCAAGGTACCACCAGACTGAGTAGCGGCACAGTGTTTTATTCAACAGACTTTGCAGAAAGAAAGACGAAAAGGATGTTTGAACGTAGTCAGGTAATATCTAAAGATTTTAAAGTTTTCATTATGTGGTAGGTAATAAAAACTATAGAAGTGTGAAGGAGTATGGTTTTAAAGTACATATCTAAACTGGTATTTTATACAAGCTAAAGTTAAAAATTTAAAAAACCCTCTTCCCAAGCACTTAAACGAATAATAATACGCCAAAAATGCCTTACATCATTTTGGAAAATAGCTGATATTTTTACACTGTTGAACCGATAATAACTAAAAATAGCTAAAAATCACCGCGAGGAAACTGGCTTTCAAAAGAAGAAAACCGCATCGAAATCGGTCAATCCCTTTAAGAGCTACAATGTCACAGACAGACACCGACGTCAAACTTATAACGCCCCTCTCTTTGCGTCGATTAAAAATGAATGTTGACACTTACCTCGCTAACTGACACCGAGATCCGGTATTATTTTTACATTCTATTAGTAGACAAATATTTACTGACGTAAATGGATGTTATGTTTTAATCCCATTACGAGCTATTAAGACCTTGGTTGTCAATCATTGATAATGCAATTGCAACTACATAAATCTACTATCACGCTTGCTTTACCTCGGAATAAATTGTAATTTAGGCACTTTTTTATGTAGGAAATAGAAAAGGAAATCCAAACCTAGATTAAAAATGGGAAAATTTTAATCCGGGTAAGGAATTCACCGTGACTGAAATCTATTTTTTGAATAGACCTACAGTTTATTTGTCGTAATATTTGATTTACGGTACCTATTAGTGCTAATTTTGTTGTTGTGGCACTGAGCTATTTTCTATAAGCTATTTTTCCTTATTTTAGTAAAGCGGTAGATATATAACTATATAGGTATAGAAGTTTTAGTGTGACATATCAAATTTTAGTATATTTTTGCAATTTTAAACTTCGTTTGACAAGACAAAAGTATTTTTTATTGATTTTCAGTTTAATTTAGAGAATTTTCGAACAACAAAATGAACAACAGTATCAAAATTATCTTTAAAAGTTAATGTTGAATGTTGCATTTACCCGATATTTTACAGTACATTTAGCATCTAAACCGCGACATTTCGCACCCTTGTACTCTTTAAACTTATCAGTATCGAAGAATATTACATCTACTATAGCTATACAAACTATGCTCCACCCAAAAGTATTACGTAAGTTTGTGCACATAGGGTTCAAAATAAGTTTCCTTTATGTAAGACGATAAGATAGTATTTTGTTGTCTGCACGAAGTACTTCGTGACCGTATTTTCCTATTGTTGAACGTTACACATTGCTACAGCGTTTAAGCAACAAAATTAAACTAAACCGCTATGTAATGACTGTTCCTAGAGTTTTAATAACGTATAAGTTCATACTTATACAGTTATACATATTATCCAACGTGCCGACATGGTATGCACTTTTTGTGATTTACAAATTATTGTTCTGAGATTGGGTGACATTTCATGTTAAAAAAATTTACTGTTCTCTATTTGGTTCTTATTTTACCTATGACCTTATCTCCTACCCGTAGTCAGCCGTTAGCTTTTAAATAATGAAGGCATTTGATCATTATAGTATATCTTTCTACTATATATACACTTTAAGCAGTTTTAACTGCTATTTGCGTAAATTAGCCAGGAATAAATTAAATAAAAAGCTAAACTTAACCTAAACTGTTCAACACACTGTCTGCAATCAGCCAAAGCTATGCCTATAACTAACAACTCGCAAAAAAGCCCTTTTTTTCACGAGGAACCTCATTATCACTGATTAGTTTTTTCCGCTGATGTTTCTTAGCAATGCGTAGATAAATGATACTGATAGATACTCATGAATCACGGTACACGTCAATGACCTCAGAATGGTTACCATCAAAGTTGGTGCCAGAGTGGTTCTCGATGTATCGCACCAAGGACAGAACTGTATTTAAATTTTGTTAGTGAGAATACATGTTTGAAGTAGAATTTATTTAAAGAGCAGTGTGTTAAATTATAAGCTTAGAATCTTAATAATAAAGTAATCAGATAACTGCAAACACTGATATCAAACAAATTAATCGCTAATAATGTTGTACAAAAATAACGATTTACGATTTCATAACCAACTAAAGTGTACCCATAATTCTGTTGACGTAACGCACCGGTCGGCGAGAGCGCAATTGTTCGATAGTGTAATCTGGGGAAACAGTTAAATCAATGTACCGTTAAAATATCGGAAGTTAGTATAAATAATGTTGTTTTTGCCGTAACTGCCTTACACTTGAATTCACTTCGGGAAATATACAGCCTGTTGTTTTAATGCTTAGAAATATTCACTTGGACGTGACCGTGATAACAACATACTCATTATTTTTTATTGCGCTTCAAATGTTCGTAACTGTCTTATAAAACACCCATATATTATGCTTATTTTTGCACACATCTCTTTGAAATTTGCACGTAGTCATATAACCATGTCTCTCTAAAATGTTTGACAGCAGTTTACTTAACAAGTGCAACTTCAAAGTGTAGCGACTTTTTAAAATGTGTGCTTACGTGACCTGTGATACCTTTGACGATACTTAAAACCGCTCGACGAAAGGTGTTCTTATATTAAGAGCTATACCTATAGTTTTTTTTCATTTACAAGAACCCGCTGGAGGACTTGTAGTAAAATATGTATATTGTTTTATTTAAAAAGAGCCGAGAAAGATAACTCAGACAGTTTTTTTTTCGCTTTTTATTACAGTAACAAACCTTGATAAAATACTACACATAAAGACATTTAATGGTCCGCTAGATAGACCTCTTTTTATTTAGAGAACTTTGAATCATATCCATCTGCATTCCAATATTTCCGGCTATCTATCTATCAGAAATATAAAACAAATTTTAATAAGCAATTACTTTAGTCTTAGTTTGCGGTCCCCTGACAATTTAACTTACGATCTATGTTACATCTTACCTCAGAGCGATCGATTAATCGAAAACTAGGTAGTTAATCTACGGAGCTTACAAGTTTGTAGTTTATGCGTAAAGTGAAGTAATTACAGAGCAATGACTTGTATTTCTCAGGTCTGCGACGAATTGTACCGGATTCACCCTTAAACCTTGTCTAATCGCACTGCTCTATTTTAAAGAATACAGCGTTGCAGTTTCAACATGTCGCGTTCTACTAACCTACCATTAACCGTGCAACAGTTATATGTATTAAATTAAATTTTCAATGAGATGCTTCAAAATTAAATTTCGTGCTATTGCTTATTCAAATATTTGAAACTAATCTGTTAACGGTATCGGTCATCGAATCACGAATGATCAATATCCGTAAAACTAAAAATAATTTTATTTATTTTTAGAAATAACCATCCCATAATAGTTTGATCGTACACGTAATATTATTTGGCGAATTCGAAAGTGTGAGATGGCTATCGGTATTAAAATTGTAATGAGCACGCGTAAACAAAGTCGAATATCGAAATTTACGATCAAATTAAATTATGATGTTTATCTTGAAGTACAACAAATGAAGCTGTAAGTTATAATGGACTTTGATGAATATTCAGTCCCGATCTACCTACGCTGATTTTACTTCTCTAATTTATCGACAGTTTAGGATGTTAGATGAGATATTTATTCAAAGAAATCGTAATCTTCTTAGAGTATAACAAACACAAACCCAATATTTTGATAAAGGTAGTTTCTCATTGGATTAAGTAAAGATCTGAAGCTGCCCGCCGTAAAAGGTAAAATGTACAACATCTGACGCACTTATCCGACCCACTTTCCATCACTCAACCGTCCAAGCTATAAACCTTTTACGGATAATATAACCTGTTACAGCGAAGCGTCCTACTTTTCAAAATTTGCCAAGAATTTATTAGAACCTTTTTATTTTATTTCTCTTTTATAAATGTGCAATTAGGTACTTGTATTTAATCGTTAATCCCAATTGCAACGTCAGTATTGACAGGTGTAAATTAAATTTAGTGTCAAGGTAACAGCCAAGTCCTTGGAGATCGTTTTTTGTTTTTGCGAAAGACGGTCCCCATTTCATGTTATCCACATTTTTTATATTTTTTATCATTAATTCCATCACGACGAAGACTTGAAGACTCGAAGACTTAGAATTGAAGACTTGAAATACTTGACATTGGCAGAAATAGCTGATCCGGCTGATTGCCATTCATCAAAAGAAGAAGAAGCCAAGTCCTTCGCCTATTCGAAGTTTGTCTAATTTGGCAGATACAATCAATAAGTAATATTATAATTTCGATATAAGTACCTAACTCTGATCCGATTCCAATGAAAATTTGGAGTAAGATACTTTGAGTTTTGAGGAAGAACGTAGCTACTCTTGATCGAGATAATAGAAATACACGCGGGTGGAGCCGCGGGCAAAAGCTTCATAGTTAATATTAGATGAATTAAAACAAGAAAATTTATAGTTCTTGAACTATCAAATAGTTCAAGATCAAGAAAAGAAAAATAAGGTTTTCACTATTTAAAAAAGTACGAAAACAACGTAAGGTGTATAGACTTGCAATGTCTTACAATTATGCTTTGAAGCAATTAATGTATTTCAATTATGCTTAATTAATCCAATTGAAACTGAATAGTAAAAATGATAATACGATTAAACATTTTTTTTACTACATTAGAAAAAATACAGGACTCCCCTTGTATTTTGATATTTCATTCTATGTTGTAATATGTCGAGGTATATAGTACTCAAATATTAAATATAGACTTTTAAATAAAATACATTTTTAAATAAAATACTTTGACTATGCTAATTAAATACAAAATAGTAATAAAAGCAAAATAATTATTAAAAAAATAATTGCTATAAAATTGTCATACAAAACCAAATCACAGGCGATTTATTTTAAGTAATATGTTTTGTTGTTTGATAGTTGGAGAATGTGTGATACGCACCTTTGAAAAATAACTTGATACCATAGAAATTATACCGCAGATCTAATGTCTGATATATAAATACATGGCGATCATCTCTTTATGGATTGCGGCGTGGAAAAATGGAAAGTATATCCATGTCTGTATGCCTTCTTCAAAAATAAATAAATAAATAAATACCCATTTTACCAGCCGTCAAGTCAACCACAAAATATATGGTTGGTTTGCCTATGGATAGTAGAAACCCATTGATAGTGAATGTTTCAAGCAATATGCGTATTACTGCAGTTCCGAAACTGCAACTCCGTCATCTACACTATCTTGTTTAGGTCAAGATAAAGTATTTGTATACTTTATGTTGACTATTACCACGTCAAACGCGATGCGCTTGTGGCTGGATCAGCTGGATGTCTCGAACTGTCGCTACGGATTGATAGCGTAGATTAACTTTCTATTATACATTGCAGTTCTCCTTACTTCGCTGCACCACGCCTTACTGTGGATAAATTACACTCTTATTAAACTGAGTAAACATACACTGATAGCCGTCTAGTTTATATTTATCTTTGTGAAATATTATTTGTAATGCTTTTTTTGGTTTTCATTAATAAATTCAAAAATCTGAAGGTATATTATAATAACTAATAAGTTATAAAATTGTGTAGCAATATTGATATTCTTCAGAATCTTTACCCGCTAAAATTTTAGGATACCACATAATTCACTCAATGACTTGACCATCCGGTACATCACGTAGTGTTGAGTGAACGCAGACAGATAAGACAGTGTTAGGTACTGAGAAGACAATTTAAACCACTGTTTCGTTCGTGCTGATAATAATAGATAGATCAAAGAGTTAACGGCACTTCAGGTATTTCCCAATCATGTTGCAACATTGCAAAAACAATTATTATCACACACATTTTCTCTAGAAACCCTCTCTACACACCTGGCTACCGTTGTCAGACCATACATCAATCAGACTTCACATTGCACCAATTGCTCCATCATGTATAACTTACATCGGCTACTAACACGATATTCTTGCTCGACTTTAAACTCTAAATTGGTTGAATAAGACACATATTGCTTAGTGGACTGAGTATTTCTTTGAGGAACAAATCACTATTAGCACGTGGGGATAGTTGAGCTCTCCTTACCTGTAGCGCCTACTTAGTTCGTAATGTCGTGCTTTATCAAAGGGATTTGTTAGCTGCTATTTCATGTTGTAATGTTGGTATACAGGAGGGAAAGAATGAATGTAATTGAAGTCAACATTGTAAGTCACATTTATTCTCTTGTACCGAGTAAATGCTCTACATAGGCATGTATTTGTTTTAGGCAGAGGAGACTTGTCAAAACTAGATATTAATAAGTGATTACCAAAGAAAAGAGGATAGAGAATGGAAATTATTTAACGAATAATAGACTTTTACTATAAAATGTAGTTTGTCAAAGTTACAGCATCATGGTTTGTTCTTTAAAAAATAAGTAAGTTAATATGCAGATACTTAAATGAATGATCCTTTGTTGCTGGGTTTGACAATGAATTTTTATATATTTTGTATGTCGCAGTGATATTCCAATTTCACAAGTGATATTATAATAAAACGGTAGATTGTCAATCGACTTTACTTATTTTACTTTTTTATTTTACTGAACAGCGCCTAACTACGCCTAACTAGCGCTAAGGTAAGATTTTTTAACAAAAAATTCATTGTTAAAAAAACCTTAATCCAAACTTACCATGCTTCTAAAACTAAGCTTCCATAATATATCTGCGACATATTTTTAATTTAGTAAACAGTTTGCGCAATCTTATGAAAAACCTCTTAAGGGACGAAAATGATGACCTAACTAAGGCTGTCTTTGACCTACATTATTATAATTATCTGGGTGTCTCACAGCAGTCCGTGCAGCATACGCGAAATACAAACACCTGTAAAAACAATCCTTGTAAACCGATAACAAATCAGATGAAATATGACCTCAGATTCTGTTAAGAATGAAGGAGTAGAAAAAAGATTATGTTTGCAAAATTCGTCATAAACTGTTTTAAAACCAACTTTTTAAATACAACGTCTTGGTAAAACATAGACCTCACTGACCATCTTAGGCACGATGTGTCTATCCTTAACCCACAGGTAGTGGAAATGAAGACATTAAGATTCTTGCCCATTTTGGGCATCGTCTATAGGTAACTCGCGATCAACATAAATATTCAATTGAACTGTTTATGTAAGCTTCTACGATAGAGCAGTAAAACAGAAATTCTAATAAGTAATGCATATCAAAGGGAGCGCCATAGTCATAATTGTGGTTAATCTCCGTAAATACAGATTTAAAAATTCATATCATAGACTTCCAAGCTGTTACAAAAAAATCTGTGTATTTGCTTATTTGGAGCGAAACTGTATTTCTTTTAAACTAATTATTTACAGTGTCATGAACACTCATCAGATATGNAGAGGAGACTTGTCAAAACTAGATATTAATAAGTGATTACCAAAGAAAAGAGGATAGAGAATGGAAATTATTTAACGAATAATAGACTTTTACTATAAAATGTAGTTTGTCAAAGTTACAGCATCATGGTTTGTTCTTTAAAAAATAAGTAAGTTAATATGCAGATACTTAAATGAATGATCCTTTGTTGCTGGGTTTGACAATGAA
Organism: Hyphantria cunea; assembly: GCA_003709505.1. Taxonomy (NCBI): domain Eukaryota; kingdom Metazoa; phylum Arthropoda; class Insecta; order Lepidoptera; family Erebidae; genus Hyphantria; species Hyphantria cunea. Next base: position 231,233 of record PKRV01000868.1, on the reverse strand, counting down.
TTTTTATATATTTTGTATGTCGCAGTGATATTCCAATTTCACAAGTGATATTATAATAAAACGGTAGATTGTCAATCGACTTTACTTATTTTACTTTTTTATTTTACTGAACAGCGCCTAACTACGCCTAACTAGCGCTAAGGTAAGATTTTTTAACAAAAAATTCATTGTTAAAAAAACCTTAATCCAAACTTACCATGCTTCTAAAACTAAGCTTCCATAATATATCTGCGACATATTTTTAATTTAGTAAACAGTTTGCGCAATCTTATGAAAAACCTCTTAAGGGACGAAAATGATGACCTAACTAAGGCTGTCTTTGACCTACATTATTATAATTATCTGGGTGTCTCACAGCAGTCCGTGCAGCATACGCGAAATACAAACACCTGTAAAAACAATCCTTGTAAACCGATAACAAATCAGATGAAATATGACCTCAGATTCTGTTAAGAATGAAGGAGTAGAAAAAAGATTATGTTTGCAAAATTCGTCATAAACTGTTTTAAAACCAACTTTTTAAATACAACGTCTTGGTAAAACATAGACCTCACTGACCATCTTAGGCACGATGTGTCTATCCTTAACCCACAGGTAGTGGAAATGAAGACATTAAGATTCTTGCCCATTTTGGGCATCGTCTATAGGTAACTCGCGATCAACATAAATATTCAATTGAACTGTTTATGTAAGCTTCTACGATAGAGCAGTAAAACAGAAATTCTAATAAGTAATGCATATCAAAGGGAGCGCCATAGTCATAATTGTGGTTAATCTCCGTAAATACAGATTTAAAAATTCATATCATAGACTTCCAAGCTGTTACAAAAAAATCTGTGTATTTGCTTATTTGGAGCGAAACTGTATTTCTTTTAAACTAATTATTTACAGTGTCATGAACACTCATCAGATATGCTACAATTGTGTTCATTCTCTTATCACCATAATACTTTATGAATCTAAATATTCATAATATGTATGTATTGATGAACATGTACATGCCATACATTTATATTGGTTTAGGTTAGGTTAGTAGGGATCCAGATGGCGTAAGAAAGCGGTTCCCGGATCCCTCCCGTCTCAGGCGCAGAGTGGCACACCGTGTGGTTTTAGTCGGTATGATTCTGACATACCACCCCGCCGCAAACCCCGGTGGGGTGAATGCCCGAGGGGGTTTCCACACGTAAAATAAATAAAAAAAAACGAAAGTTAGTTAGGTTAGGTTATCTTATACCCTTTCTTTGTTCTAGAACTCTTACTAAAACTCTGAAATTGCAACTGAATATTTATAAGCCCAGGCCAGTGGTATTTCACCTGACCTGGTTGTAGACAGGCCGTCCCGCACTACTACTCGCCATCACAGGATAATGAATCTTCTGTTTGTTACCTGTACGCTGATTAAAAGTCCGTGGGTTTTCACAACGCCATATGGTCTCTGAGGTTAACATAACAACGTTCAATGTTGAACAAAGTTGTTACAACTAAACACTTTGTTGGTTTGATGTTTCACGAAATTGGAACTCTAGTTACTTTATCTGCGTAGACATTTCCGCAATAATATACTAATACTAAAATATTAATGTTGTAGTGAGATATTCCACTACCATAGCGATGGAGGAAAACTAGAGCTTTACTATTATTACGCCTCATCAGCGTTATAACACCTTACAAGTATGACTTGCATTAGCAATTTTCGAAGCTAGCCGAAAACTTATTCATTAAATATAACATTTCACGATCTAGCCTCTTTGTTCTGCATTTCTAGGAACATAAACTATATTTAGTTCAGAATTGTGTGGAAACAATATTTTGAATATGTATCTTTCATAATATTAAACACAGGCTTTAATAGAAAAAAATGATAAATAAACAACTGACTATCAAATACGTTTCGAAGTTTAAAATTTTTGGCGCCACCATAAGTCAAATATCCAGACATAAATAATGTACCATAAACAAATGAAATCGTTGTGTAGTTGGCGCCGATATCTTTCATCTCCTGTAACTTTTTAAATCATCGTTCCTTAACGAAATCTTTTGTAATTATATTATATATATTTGCATAGTTTGCTTTTTACTAAATGGTTACAGATCGTTTACTATTCAAATATTATATTGTTAATGTTTTATATTATTTAAGAGACACAATACATTTTTTATTGTTACATAATTTGATGTTATATTGTAAATTACTTAATAATGAAGAACATCTAGAGTAATGTAAATCAGCGCTGACTTATTATAAGTTTGAGTAATTGAACCGGACAAAGAACCAGCATTACATGCTTAAAAATATTTTGGTACATTTTAATTTGATAAGAATGGCCTCCTTAAGCAATATTGTTTCGTTTATTATCTATCTTGTCTTATTTTATTATTTACAAAAACTTACTTTATCATTATACTTTCAGAGATTTGCTAATTTACGTTGTCTGTTGGCAACCCCGCTAATATGAATCAACGTCCGACAGTCTCGCTACCTGGACCTTCGCCAAAAACACGTTAAGAAAAAAAAAGCAACCTTGAAAATGATTCCTGATGGACGCCCCCCACATCCACTGGGCTAATTAAACGTGGAGTTTATTAATGAGCTGCATACTTGGTTTGTTTTCGTGTATGTGTCGTAGTTTTTTTTTAAATTTAAATTTAGAATCTTTCAAATGTGAATAAACAGAATCAATTATAAAAAATACATGTAAAATACCTATCTATACCTACCTATCAGGAGGATGTCTTACTCTTAAATTAAATTATATAAGTATATTCTTTTACACTGTCATTCAAAAGTTACTTCTAGGGATTAGAATATTTCTCTGCCATTATTCCGCGTCGTGAGCATGTGAGCATCCATCGTAATCAATTTTGTACTAGGTATATGAATATTTATAATTAAAGTGCTGTTAGTTAATTTACCTCTGTTTTACGGTACCTTTTTATGGTTTAGTTAAAACAATAATTCCGGTTACTCTTTAGTATATAAAGATACTCACGTGGTATTGTAGTATAGTCAGTGAATTGTTTCTTACAAAGTATTGCATTTGAAATACCCATAGTTACTCATAATTTGAAGAGAAGAAGCATGTCACATAGTGGTAGCGAATGCGACTGCTGTGTAAGAGGTCTCGGGTTCGATTCCTGAGTCGGACCAAATGTTTGTATGATCTGAAAATATTTGTTTCGGAGTTTGAGTGTTTTCTATGTATAATATGTATGTATTTACAAAAAAAGTATATGAGTATTAATATCAGTTGTCTAGTACCCATAGTACAAGCTATGCTTAGCTTGGGACTAGATGGCGTTGTGTGTTAAAATGTCTGAACATATTTATTTATTTATTTATGTCAAGAGCAATAAAATACTAAATTGCCATCTAAATGGACAAATACTTCTGTATGTAAATAGTATCTAAAAGCTGGATAGTAAAATCGCTTATAAGAAGCTGTAAAAGTATCAAGTCTATTGAAACATATAGTGTATAAGGGCTCACATGTGTCACATAATACACATTTCAAAACAGTTCATGAACATATTATCTTAAATTATATAGTGTTGTGGCAAAAACCATAGTATTGAAAATAGCATTGGGAGGTATTGGGTACCAATCCGATATACAACAGCAATCTGACAGTCTCAGTTCAAGAAGTTGTTTGGAGACATAAAAAAGAAACTTCGAAAACAATCAAGAAGAAATACGTTAGTCGAGCAAAGTAGAAGAGCTTGCCTTTCTTAGTATTTATGAAATGCTAGTAAATAATGATGTAGTTTTTTCTTGCGTAACACTAATCTTATAAATATTACGCATGGCAACAAGAACCTGAGGTCATTGCTCTTTTATACAACTTCGAGATGAAACAAATGCCTGTGACAGAACCATCTGTCACTGTTTCATTACATTGCGAGCTTTTATTAAAGTGGCCATTTGATTAATGACAGGCAAAGTATTGCCTAATTCGACATGCAGCACATGCCTAACGCTATTCTCTCTTATACCTTAAATATAATTATATATAATATAATAAGTTGCCATACTACTTGTACGATAGCAAAAGAATATAGAACCCAAACATCATGATGATTTAAAGAACTTATGCGGTTACTCTGGATTTGGTTGCTATTCTGAGAAGGCATTGATTTCTTTCAAGGGACATGATGATAGAAAACTCTCAGTAAATGTGTGAAGAGAAGAATGCATGAGAATTTGCCAACTAAATTAGTTGTGTTCTGAAGAAGATCTGTGCAAAAAACACCAAGAACCGACGAGCGTGTATGCAACAATTTATAAATGTGGATGACGCTAAAGAGGTGTGTCAGGACTGTAGTAAATGAGGATCAATTGTCTCTGCCTATTTCTCTGGAAAATAGGCGTGACGTAATGAATGTATTAATAAAAAAAACATTGCAAAACTTGATGAAGGTATCTAAAATAGAGTTACAATTTTGAATATGAAGGGCACTGGAAATCTTTACACACGTTACCGACTAAAGTTCAGGTGAGGCGTGCCAAAATCTTGAACTAAGTTTGGCAGCACTTGCGACACTTATCCAGTAATAAATAACTTGTGTACAAACCTTAAACTTGTGTAATTATTGAGAGTTTCAATACTTTTTCGTTTTTACCTAAAATACTACTCATTTCAATGGTTACATGGCACGGGAAAAAATGATTTTCTACATTAAAAATTGAATAATACCCATATGGTTTGATCGTATATTCCCAAACGCAAAGGTATGAATAACAATGTCTACAATTTACATAAAAAGAATAGATTAAATGTGTAATGCTATTGTCGTGTGCTATTGCCATGTTCTCATATTCGTTATATACGTTATACGGGTCATCCCCTAATGCTGGTAACCGGGCACATACTCCAAGAAGGTCGCCAGGTCTCATGAATATTTCCAAGGTGTTTTTCGTCCTTGAATATGGCCAACAAAGCCAACAACATAAGCGACATACGCCATTGACCCTCGACGAAAGTTCACCTTACGTAAGAATGTTTACGTAACATCGCCTACGACAACATATCACTATTTTTATTACCTCCGTTACGTGCGTAATACCGAAAAATCGTCCGATTACTCACGTCACGGTGTCCGGATAACACTATTTTGTCCGATTACTGTAGGATTTTTATTTTAATGACCAATAATGGTTAACTGTAATAGTGTCATAGAACAAGAAAGTTTTAAGAACAATAAAATGTGTGCTTTCAAGCTTCATTATTGTGTGGAGAAAATAACTATAGTTTTACCTTAGTTTAAGCTCCACCGACGCAATGGATTTATCATATTAAGATATAAGCGCCATACCGATAGTCTCTTGGGTGTATAAGTAGCATGTATTATTCTTTTTCTTGAGATAACTATGTAATTAATATCCTTAAAATAACTATTTATTTAATATCTCCACATGTAGAAACTTGAAACTGAAATTGCTTGCTGATTTCAGCACGAACGGGCCGGTTCGACTGGGGCGGTATCAACGTAAAATGACAGTGTTCGTGCTGTCGTGTTTCGTTGGTAAGTGCGAGACCGAAAGCCCAATGATGCAGAAGCATTACTACGCCGCAATGGTTTGGGTCACCATGTTGTATTATCGCATTGTCTGCATTCGCAATGAGTGAGTATGGTGACCACTACTCTTGGATTCTGCTTGTGTTTTCCATCAGACGATGCAGAGTCATTTTGGCAGGGCTTAACATAAAAAAAGGAATTACATATCTACGCTTAGACTGACCAACAGATTAAAAAAAAAATTAAATCCTTTTTCAAAAGAAATTTTTCACACACATCAAATTATTCGTATAAATTTGCTTGAAATAAACACTACAAATAATTAGTATACATAAATATAGGTAGGTACTATAATTAAATTAAGAATACACAAACATATATTATCGATAAATGTTTACTAAAATTGCGAATTCATCATATTTTCCTTAATAAAATGTTTACGACCGGCAGGATAAAGAGAACATTAGAATGTCTGATGGCTACTTCATTAGCAGTGATATTCATTAATTGCTATTTATATTTACGTAACCATATGCAAACGTCCATCGAGCTTCAGCCTCTAAAGTCCATGTAATCTTTGGAATGATTATAAGATTATAATAAAACCTAGGATTAGTGTTAATGTAAATGATAGCGTTATAAGTATCAAGTAATCTACTTTAGCCTCTGAACCTTAATAAAAGGGTTCCGTGATTATTTGATTAATTTTCTTTAATATTTCGAACAAAAATACAAGATATTTAATAGAAAGTTATAATGATGTATTATATGCAGCTTGTTTAACTGAATAATTAGTCTTTAAATCAAATTTTCTTAGACTTTAACAGGACCGTACCCGCTTCCACGCTCTCAAAAACAATACAATTAGACACTGATAAAAGTTAATAGATGATTGTATGAGAGTTGTGAAGACAGAAATATACATGGTTAAAATCACATACGAAGTATTAATTTACAACGATATATTATAATAATGTAAATACCAAAAGGCACACCTGTTTTAATATTTTACCGAAGCAATCCTACTGATAAGATATAAACTCTGAACGACTGAAGTGGTTTATTTGTCTGTTAATATGATTCACTACGTAATTGAGCGTAAATACTCGCATGTGACGTCAATGAACAGTTCTTATATACGAGGCTTTCGCTTTTGTAGTCTGAAATAAGGTAACACCTTAACTGCGACAATAATTGACAGTCAATGCCTAAACATTTTTGTTCAACTTCTAGCACTCTTGCCATCAAATTTCTTTAAGGCTATTTAAGGCGGATGATCTTCTCGCTATTGTCATAATTATAAAATAGCAATAAATCAATGTTGCCTAAAAGTGTTACTAATTTATACGTTCCCAAAACTATGGCAGTCATAGGTACAAAAGTAAGAATTTATGTTGATTGAAAGTGTATGGTATAATCAGGAAAAGTGTATGGATGTTATTATTGTTTTTATAATCACATAACAAGTACAATGTGATACAATGGAGGTAACATAAATACGAGAAAGCACTTGTTATCCAACTTCACGCCAATGTTCACGTCTCACCATTACGATGTAATAAAATATTTAAGCGAAATTACCGGACATGCAATCAAAGTATTTATTGTTATTGTTTAGTGCTTTAATAACGTATATGCATATATTAACACAATAGCAATGAATATAGTCAATTGAAGATTCTTTAAGACAGAAATTCATTTAATGCTGGACACAACTTTTTTGACCATAACTAAATTTGATATGACCAATTGGAACAGATACAGATAAATGGTTTCTCAGTAACATTAACATTAGACCAACATACATATAATTTTTATACGATTTAAATGTGAGACCCACATATATATGTTCTGTACTCTTCAATATCCCATAGATAGGGTTGTTATACAATTACGAAAAGAAAAATCACAGTCAAAAATCTAAAATTGTAGTATACTTTGATAAAAGTTGAAATAATACAATGGCTCAGCCTGTTGTACAATTTATTTAATTAAAATTATAGTATGTCAAAGCTAAATCAAAAATAATTTTAAAAAATTGGCCTATACCTGATCAAATGTTACTTACTAGTAACCCATAAAACACGTACAGTAAGTAGAACAAAGAATAAAAAAGAAGGTTTTAAATTATGTGATGGGTTTTGCAGAGTGAGCAAAAGATTCACGTGATAGACTGATTAGGCTGAAGCTATTTTGAGAGTGAGGAAAGTAGAATTATATTCAAAATCTTGATTTTATACTACAGCTACTTGTGTGCTGTGCTTGTCTTGTGTGTGCTTGCATAAGTGAATTGCAGGACATCAATGACCTCTAACTCATACAAGTTATTCATCCACACATCGTGAATGGCGACTCAATAGCAATTGCTTGAAAATTGAAAAGGGCTCTATTCAGTAACTATTTTTAATAGGGCAACAGGTGTCACAGTGACAGACGTCACTTTTCCTTTCGCTTGCTTATGACTCTATGTTTTATGGATTTATCGCCGTTCCACATACGTCGGTCACGTAGTGATCTATCGAACTTGAATTCGTATGTGCTTAAACGATAGCAATTACAAGGTGATTCGTATTATTACTATAGGTTTTTTATTGCAAAAAAAAATGTTCAATATTTATTTTGGTGTAATTTACAGCCATAAACGTTTACATTTAGTTGAAACTATTACTGCAATAAATTATTTTCTTGATATTTTCATATAATCGTTTCTGAAAAGCATCATCATCAAGCTTTTAATATTTTACTACTGCACAATGTTATCCAGCGTAGTTTTTCGCTAACGACTACCATGGCATAAGTTAGGGTAGTGACACTCCGCAATCCTAATCCGTCACTGTTTTTTCAGTACTTTTCCTTAATTATTACATCATCATATTTAACGTGAGAGAGGTAGAATATAATTTTATGAGAAGTGCGTATTTCCAGATAATGTTGTATTACCGGGAGAACACGTAAAGGCCATTATATATCCATATGTTAAATTGCACTTTACCTAGTCAATCATGTACATGAATGATAATGATAATTTTGTGCTATTATCATCCTGTAGGGTTGAGTACATTTATAAGTGGATATGAAGCGAAATAACATAAGTACTTAGACAATACGATAGAAATATAGCGCGCAACGCTAAACAACTATGATGTCGATTAGTTTCGCACGCCTCTGAGCACTCGAGTGTAGATCAGACGTCAGTTATGAGCATTGCATCAATTGCCACATAACATGTACAATAATTACACGCGGCGCAGTTTGGCACGAGCTAGAAGATTTGGGTTTACATATATGGTAGAAAATCATTTGTAGATAATGTGGTGTCACTGCATTATATGGTTTGTATCCTTGCTTCTGGAACTAAACTAAATGTATGTATTTCAGAATACGCAAAAAACGTAACGCATTTTGATTTATTACGGATCTTTTTTAATTTTTTGTTGTTTCTAAAAATATAATTCAACGTTACTGTCTCACACCTTTTTTTATTTACGTGTGGAAAACCCCTCGTGCCTTCACCCCTCCGGGGTTTGCGGCGGGGCGGTATGTTGGAATCGAATCGACTAAAACCATACGGTGTGCCATTCTGCGTTTGAGACGGGAGGGATCCGGGAACCGCTTTCTTACGCCATCCGGACCTACTGTCTCACACCTAAGGTATCCTCTGCTCACACAAAGATCTCCAATGTTCTATGATCGTTTGTATCTCACACTAAAGCCTGGACTTATGAACAGTAGCCGTTAAATGGATAATATCAATTGTGCGGAGCCATTCCGCATTCCGTAGAATGGTCCATTTGACATTAATACAAAGATATTAACTCATTAGACTCGTTAAGTGAAGTTGTGAGAGAAGATAGTTATGAAATGAGTGAATGGAACATGAGATGATTGAAAGTGTAGGATGAAACATCCGGACAAGATCAGATAAGCTAGGCAATTTGATGATATGAGTTAATTCTATGAATTTGTTTTCTAAGGCAATTTTCCTTTCAAACTAACGTCTAGCGGCATACCTGTGAATGATATTCATAATCATCATTAATTAGCCCGTTGCAGTCCTGGATATGGGCCTCTCACAAGGAACACTAAAGAGTCCGAGTGCCCTAATAACAAGAATTTTAATTTCCATTTTTTTTATTACCGTGTCGCGTGCTAAATCGTTCTTAAATTTAAATAAGTATCTATATACTCATAACCATTCTAACTGTGTAGTTCTCGAAAGGTGTGCAAAGTGCGCGTTTATTCCCTATCGTTGATATTTCCTGATTTTCTATTTATATACTGTTGGATTATGAACGTACCTTTTAACCTTTTTGCAATTACAATAAATTTACAACGTGAGTGGTATTTTCATCTGTACTTTCCAGAATTTTATTTATTACTTTATAATAATAGATACAGGATACACATCGTACCGAGAAAATAATGTTTTTTCATCTATTTTTAAATACAGGTAACATTACCTGTGCCACGCTATTTTAACGCAATTCCTGATTCACCGTCGACCTTCAAAAGACTAAAATAAACTTATCCGTAACATTCTCTAAGCATTATTTTACATTTATGTAAGCAGTTTTTGACAACGTGATAGAAATGTTGACTGAAACATGCCTAGAATAACGCTTACTCACAGAATAAAAGTGAGTGCTTAATTGACAAGCAAGCTTTTAAATTTTTTAAACTCCGCTCTCTCTCATTATCTTCTCTCCGCCTCTGTTTTGATTACTATACAAACTTTAAATTACTTCTCTATGAAAATTCACTTTAAGCAAAATACTATATATTTTCTTTGTTCATTTTGCAAATTAATAATATGATAAAAACGCTTATTTATAACCGAAGTATTGTAGTTCATAACAGTAAATATGGACGCTACCTTGCTATTTTTATTTATTTCCATGCTACGATGATGTTGCTAGTTGAATGATCTAGACGTTTGTAAGATTTTATTGCATCGAAATATAGATCCTTGACTGATAGGACGACACAGACATTCGTATTGATAAGATAAATAATTGGAAAAAACAAAACAAGCTGTTAATCCTAATTTATGTAAAGGTTGTAGCATTCATTATATCGATGAAAGCCACGATGTGAGTGCGTGTTTTTCCGGGTTTTACAAAATTGAGTCGATATATTTACATTACGTTAGAAGTTTACGTCAAAATATTTTAATTCGTTTGAAGTTACTTAATGTTCAAATAACTATTAAAGGCAATATAAATTAACTTGATCTTATTTACACGCATAGCAATTTAAGTACAATAAATGGCCATGTAAGTTGCTCAAGTCCGAACTGCAATCAACAATTACCCATTAGCCGAGTTCAACGAGACTGCCCTTTGGATGTCCCAACCATTTCTGTAAATACGCAACACCATAGTTACGGTTGCAAAATGAATATGGTTCATTTAATTACATATAATACAATTAAAACAAATCAATGAATTTAGTTCAGATATGTTAGATACAATGCCTAACATTTTAACTGATCAAATATTTTTTTATATATTTGTGGAAGTGCCTGATTATTTCAGCAGGCATTGACACGCCTATTCATAACAACATATTTGAGCATATTTACAATCGAACTTCCAGTACCAATTTGTACTTTCAGTCACTTCATCGTTACATGGAATGAATCGGTATGCTGCCGTAGAGAACTTCGTATTCATTTAACTTCGTTAAAGTCATTACAGTAATTTACGATAAACTAGCACTAGTCTTAGGAGATACTGATAACCATAAGGGCTTTAGTAAATAATATAATATATTTAAAAGTTTAATAACTATCCAGTGGATCATGTAGTAAGACAATGGATTTCGATAATTTCGAACGGAGCTCCTATTTTGCGGCAAGATAAAGTCTAAACACAAAAACAGATAAATGTGCGTGACAGAATTGCCACCTATCTGTGATCATATCACGTTTATTGATTTATAGTGATTTATTGTCTTATTTTTTAAGTAAGTGTTACTTATAAACATTTACAAAGGTAGGTAAATAAAGTTAATCAATGTCGTGACTGACTCTTTCACCCCGTGGTTGTTGTATGAGCTAATAATAAGGGTAAACTACGCAGTACAACAGCAATACAAGGATAAGGTAAACTTGACACAAATCCTGTACTAACCCGTCTGGCCAGCGTGATTAAACCCCCTTTTTAAGGTGGAGACTATTTCCCGCAACTTACTTTTAAAGGCTCTTGATGTAATGATATGTTGGTTTAACTCTTTAAACTACTGAATCGATTTTAATGAATGAAATGTCAAAAATTCTTATAGCGACCTGGGTGTGACATCTATACTAATATTATAAATTCGAGTAAAGCTGTCAGTTACGTTTTCACGACTAAACTCTAACTATCTAAGAGTGAGTTAGGCAATGGTTCACGTGTAATCATAATTTTCCAAAGTAAATGTAAAGTTTTACGGTAATTGATTTATCCTTCTTTGTTTCAGGTCTGTATGAAAGAAACACATGGGTCCAAGTATATATGAGTAAGAATTCTGAGACTAGTTATTATTGCAAATTAATTTTGTGCTTCATGAAGTCATGATGTCTTTTGATTGATTTGATTTGATGACAAAAGTCGGTATCAGGCTGATATTCGCTTGCTAAATATTAATGATAAGGTATTTTAAAAAACATTATATGTGTATATACATAATATTTATAAAGAGGAATAAACTTGATTACCACAAACACAATATTTCATCTATAGTACAACGAGTATACTCGAGTTCACATACACATTCTAGCTATACCTATTTGTGCTTCAAGGCAAGGTAGACATTAGTACTTTTACTTTGTAGAAAATTACATCGTATTAAGATTTTCTGGAATTAATGGTTAGTTTTCCTTTTCTGCGCTAAGAACAACTTTCAACAAACACGTTGAAAGACAACAATTGCTCATAAATTCAATTTTGCAATCTACTTAAACATGTCTTTATGGATTTGAATTTATAGTATATATTATTTTAGTATTCCAACTACTGTAAGAGAGTACAGAACGGATTATATATTTCAGCCAAAGCTTTACGTTATTACTCTAGCAGTATTTCGGGCACTTTTACGACTGAGCAGTATTGATTTCGAGTGCCGCTGAATGAATTCAGTTATATTGGAGTGAGCATGCCCTTTATTTGAGAGCTTCGGTTGCTATACGCTAAAATTACAAGTGCGAATGTAAATTTCTTAGGAATGTATTATAATAATATGACCTTACTGAAAGTCTGAAAGTCTGATACTGATTTAGTATCTTTTTCTCCTTGCTTTAAAAGTCAAAAGATTGATGATCGATTTTATTTGAAAATTATAACTGTCACTCTCTCAACCATCACCACCAACTAAATTATTGTATCATTGTATCAGATTAAACAATGATTTTTATATCAAATTTTTAATCCTCTTCATTTTTGGAAAAGATAGCAATGTTTTGGTTTGTAATGATGGTTGAGAGAGTGACATAATTTTCAAATGACATTTATTGTCAATATTTTGACATTTAAAGCAAGAAGAAAAAGATACTAAATCAGCCTTCAGACCTTCAGTAAGGTCATATTATTAAAATAATATATTTGTGATTGTGGCGACTTCCACATACAGCTCAACAACATAAAATATATAACAGCGCCATCTATCGAGGAAACATCGAACTACGGAGCAACAAAGAAAACTAAGAAACTACCAATCCTAAAACGCGCAATAGAAGTTCTCGCGCCGATTAACATACAACTTCCCAACATCAACCGTTGGGCAGTGGCCCGCAAGGCATGATCACCTCGCCTGGTTGGAGCATCCTCCCTTTGTGTTGGAGGAACATGTGGCCCGTTCCTCCACAGTAAAAAATACTTACGCAAACAATTATTGTATGTTAAAAAAGTAAAATAAATAACAAGTATAGTATGAGTACTATTTATTTCGCCAGTCGCATCAATCATGGTGATTTATGATCTTTTGGCAACCGATATACTTTCTAATAGTGCAGTAATGACAGCTTTAAGGACAAAGCAACAATTGCTGACATATTGTTAAGATTTGCTGATACAGATAATTACAGTTGGGACTAAGATAGTATCTTTAGCAAAAACTGATAGTTTACAGGAAATAATTACAATTGTGTGGAAATGATTTTCTCTGGAAAATCTCTCTAAAATCGATATTAACAATTAGAATTAAATTTCTTATTATAATTAGAAATAAATGAAATTAAAACATTCCTTTATAAAATACAATATAAAAGAAATGCATTCAAATAGTTTAATAGATTTCCCGATGAATCGTAGAACACACTCTTCGTGCAACACACCGAGGAAATTGCTTTATGCTGCGCGGGCGCAGCATCACATCATTACGAAAATAGAACAAGTTGACACACATAAATAATATTAGCGCTATCGTAAATAACATACGTCCCAGACTAGTGACGTAGACGGTACACAATGTATTCTCGGTACAAAATATACACGAATAAAATAAGGAAACTGTGATATGTGTGTATTTGTATATAATGTTTTGGCATATGCATGACACACACTCAATGCTCATTAATGTAAATATTGTCCCATTATGATACATGTATTTTCCGTAAATAAAGTGATTGAACTTTATGATGATATACAAATATCTGTTGTTAGGAAATGTATTATATGAAAGTAACAAACTTTAATACCATTATAAACTCTTAATTTAAAATTGATTTAATTTAGAATAGAATAAACCATGTTATATACTACACACATAGCAGAGAATCAATTGAAAGGCCAAGGCTGCCTTATTTTTAAAATAAATTTCTTACAGGCAATTCCCAAAGTTAATTCGAATGATATGATTGCATATTAAAATATGATGCTTTAAAAACACGTTACCAGCGATAATTACAGACAAACTTTTATCGTATAATCAATGCAGCTACTTTGTGTACATTATCTTTTGCTGTGAAAACTGACACATTTAGATTTTTGAAATTACTCAGGTTGGTTCATTAGTGTCACAGTTGTTGCAATAATGAGCGCGAGTCACACTAAACGAACATTACCGACTATTGTGCTATTTACCAGGTAAACGAAAATGAAAGTTTCCGTTGACTTACTTGTGGGTCTCGCCTCTGTCGCTTCCCGTCACCACTCTTCAAAAGGATTACAGATTATCGGCTATTTCATTAATTACATTGTAATCCCAGTATCAGTCAATTTCGTTTTACTTAGCTGAGAATGAGCAAGCTATAGCTTTGGTCTGTAACACTATTGTCTATTAGAGATCACCAAAGGCGCCAAGACCGCCAATTGTTACATTTGTAAATTGCAACTCTTTGTCTTTCTATACGTAATGTGTGTACAATAAAAAAACTATTCCATATCTTTCAAACTAGGTTCTCTTAATCCTAATCTCACATTCGGGAATCTCCGTATAATGTAAGACAAGAAACGGTAGTTATATGTATCTATAATTAACTAGCTTTTGCACGCAGCTTCGAAGTAGAAGTTTTCATCTCCTTTTTTACCCCTTCACAGGTGGCATTTCTAAAATTCCTTTCTTAGTGCTCCCTTGCGTTATATAAAGAACCTACTTGCAAATTTCGGAAATCTATGTTCAGTGGTTGGGGCTGTGCGTTAATCTCTGGGCATCTTAGTCAGTCACCTTCCTCTTTTATATATGTAGACTAGCTGACCCGACGAACTTCGTACCTTCATTTTTATATTTTTATTCTAAATTTCCGAAAAGCTGTTTGCTGTTTACTGTTTTTGGTAGTACAGTCGTAGACTAAAAACAATTTACACTTCCGAAACCACACTTCTTTTAATCAACCTTGTCCTTATAGCAAACACATAAAAAAAGAATTATCCAATTTGGTACAGTTGATCGGAAGTAATGCGCGTACATACATTTCAGTGATTTAATTTTATTTATAAGTTCACTTAATTCCAATATTAAATTTAAAAAAGTATATAAGTATTAATATCAGTTGTCTAGTACCCATAGTACAAGCTCTGCTTAGTTTGGGACTAGATGGCGTTGTGTGTTAAAATGTCTGAACATATTTATTTATTTATTTAATTACAAAGGGGTCCAATTATGTCAGTGACAACAATCAGTTTAACTAAATTAACGCTTCTCTTTACTGAAAATGAAAACTGTTTAAGATCTCTTAAATTTTCTTATACAGTACTAATTTAAAATAAAAGTCTAGGGAAAAGTTTATACAGGTTCTAAAGTATAAACTTTTCTCTAGACTTCTACTTTAAATCAGTAGTATGTTTATACATCTAGCTAATGTATAATTTTCTCCATGCAAAACGGCCATCCTTGAAAGTGTCACATTACATGCACCACAATTTAGTTTCACGTCAAAACGAGGTGGTCTGTACAAACATCAGAGCGCATGTGTTGTTCGGTCATTACAGTGACTGGTCGGGCAATTATGGATAATTTGCTTACACCGTGAAATCGTGGTTGAGTAGATTCGCTTGCGTCACTTAACTTGTAAGTGTACCTAGTTAACGTGCATATATGAATATTGTGTCGTTAGGGAGTTGTTAGAGCTTAAATGACAGCGCTGTCCCACTTGTCAGGTCCAGTACTAGATACAGTACCAGTTGTTAAGTGAAATTAAAAAAGTAATGTTTCTTCTTGGTTTCAAAACTGTTCATCATAATCGCCAGCAGCAGCCTTAGGCATAGGCCTCTAAAGCAGGGCGGCTTAGGCCTACTATACTACGCTGCCGCATGGTTTGCTAAAAGTGTACGCATATAGAATGCAATCTGTTAAAAACAATGTTAGGAATAAGACAACGATAGAAGAGATTTGGTTATCTAAGCTTCGAACATTTCTTCTATTGATAATTAACATTACACAACTTAGTTGGCATAATGCTATAATAGCACGCAATTGGTTTTAATTGAAAATGTACCACTACTTTCTTTTCAACTGGAATATACTACGGTAAACTAAATAAAATTTAACTATATATAACATAAAGTTTCTCCATTAATTCTATTATTACTTTTGGGTCAGTGTAAGTGCTTTTTGTCATATTAGTTCACATTTATCTTAGTACATCTCTAGCAAGAAGCAAAATTCCCTATAAGAGAACTTAAAGCCAAGAAATAGGGCTCAAAGCTTTAACTGTGAAACGTAACGGNCCATCCTTGAAAGTGTCACATTACATGCACCACAATTTAGTTTCACGTCAAAACGAGGTGGTCTGTACAAACATCAGAGCGCATGTGTTGTTCGGTCATTACAGTGACTGGTCGGGCAATTATGGATAATTTGCTTACACCGTGAAATCGTGGTTGAGTAGATTCGCTTGCGTCACTTAACTTGTAAGTGTACCTAGTTAACGTGCATATATGAATATTGTGTCGTTAGGGAGTTGTTAGAGCTTAAATGACAGCGCTGTCCCACTTGTCAGGTCCAGTACTAGATACAGTACCAGTTGTTAAGTGAAATTAAAAAAGTAATGTTTCTTCTTGGTTTCAAAACTGTTCATCATAATCGCCAGCAGCAGCCTTAGGCATAGGCCTCTAAAGCAGGGCGGCTTAGGCCTACTATACTACGCTGCCGCATGGTTTGCTAAAAGTGTACGCATATAGAATGCAATCTGTTAAAAACAATGTTAGGAATAAGACAACGATAGAAGAGATTTGGTTATCTAAGCTTCGAACATTTCCTCTATTGATAATTAACATTACACAACTTAGTTGGCATAATGCTATAATAGCACGCAATTGGTTTTAATTGAAAATGTACCACTACTTTCTTTTCAACTGGAATATACTACGGTAAACTAAATAAAATTTAACTATATATAACATAAAGTTTCTCCATTAATTCTATTATTACTTTTGGGTCAGTGTAAGTGCTTTTTGTCATATTAGTTCACATTTATCTTAGTACATCTCTAGCAAGAAGCAAAATTCCCTATAAGAGAACTTAAAGCCAAGAAATAGGGCTCAAAGCTTTAACTGTGAAACGTAACGGTAACGTCAAAACTGTGTTCAAACACAAATTTCCTTGGTGTTAGTTCAAATAAATTTGTAGTAACCTATTCGTAGAACATCCCGTTTAATAAATAACACTTCGCGACTCCAAGTTGCAAATTAATGCATTTAGAATTTCCGAACATAGAATTTATGGCACTAGAGAGTACGAGTACTCGCCAGACTTTATCGTTCTCGCTGACTAATCAATTACTTTGCTAGCATAATCATTGGTACATTAGCAGGATTGATTTAGGGCCGGGAAATGAACAACATTTCAATGTCTAGGAAACGTTTTGTTTCTTTAATTGAACTGTAAGCTTACGAAATATAAGACAAGCCTTGGTACCTAATATATATTTATTGTCTTCAAGACAAACTCCATATGAATGTATCAATTATTTGTATTAAAATGTTTCTTCAAATTTTATGGACTCCATCCGATCATTATATTTCGCAAATACTATGCCTGGGGTATTACACAGTCCATACTGTGTAACGCTTAAAATATCGTATCGAAAAAAAGCTTACGCAAGTGAGGTAAAGCTAGTATTTAGAGCTCATACCTGAACAACTCGAGGAAGTTCTATTTTGCAAAAAAAAAAATATGATCCATGATAGCAATATTTTTATCTCAATGATCCTTCCGGATAATGACGTTTAGTTCACCCTGTTTGTTCAGTTTGCTCCCAGAACATTCATACAATACATGAGTTAGTATAGTAGTAGTCTAATGGTTAATAAGTAAATTCATTCATCGTTAAACAAGAATAGGCACTTGAATCATAGAACAATGTGACACATGCTCAGATTTAAAAAATATATATAAACGTCAGCAATGCTTAACCACATGGAGTGCAAAATCCGATTAATTAATATTGTTTGGGTTTATTTCCCGTGCTTGTCGTTCATACTAAGACGTAAAAATGTCACGTTTCCTGATTAACTTAATGGCACAGAACGTGATATTTGAGTCAATCGCTTTTCACGGACTGACAACCGTAAAAATAAATGGAGGACATCATAGTTATGACCGCAAAGGTTCACTTGAGAGAATGTCGCTTTTCGCAGAATATTTTTATGATAATTTATAACACTAATTTGTTATAATACATAAAACATTTTAAAACTAGACAAAATAATAGACATTGTCCAAATAATAGCGTATAACGATGTAATGAGCGTTTCTTAGACATGGATTTAGGGTCACAAGTTAAATTCCTTAAGCGTTCCCTGAACAAGACCTAATTTGATTTGAAATTAAATAAGACCCGATCTTATTTTAGACCTATGAATTAACCCAATTGTCTTAAGCATACACAATTTCATATTGAAGAAAGAACTTCTTTTTATGGTAAAAAGGGGCAAACGAGCAGACGTATCGCCTGAAGGTAAGCGATTACCGCCGCCCATGATCACCCGCAACACCAGAGGCGTCACAAGTGCGTTGCCGGCCAGTGGGGGATGGGGACAGCGCGGGCGCTCCGATCGAGCCGACCCATGCGTGCCGAAGCGTGAATCTCTCACGGTTGAAGTTTTCAAGTCACCTTTCCAAATTAGTGCTAACTTTAGTTTTTAATAATTTTACTATGTTTGTAACATATAAATATATATATAATACACAAAATATATTCAAATAATATACTTTAGAGAAACAGATAAAGAGAAGTCGTTGGTATCACATCACCACAGCCAGCATGTCGCCTATACGCCCACCCATCTGCGCAGCGCCGTATAAGGTCATCGGGCTAGTCGTCTAGCCTTGTAATATCCATCGTGTATTGTTTGTGGCCTTCCTTAATTACCGATACTTTCGAATCAACCCGTCTCCGCTAATAGGGTCTGAGTGACCTCACGGTTTTGCCCTGATTTACATTGATCGTTAATTGGCTGATATCGACAGCATATTGAAATTTCATTGAGAAGCTTGTTGCGTAATTTTTATATTTAACTTTTGATATGAATGAAATCAATACATATTTGGACATTTTTTATTATAACGTTCGAAGTAGATGGCCTCATTCGTGTTTAGACACTGCAACCCAAGGGTAGCAGTTTTCATTTATATGTACATGGGTTCTACTGTAAAGATAATTTACACTGATAACTCACATCCGGTTCTGTGCATATATATGTATTAAGTTGTATAAATAATGTTCTCAGATATGGTGAACTTTATATCTTATTGAAAAAATTGTAATTAGGGTCCTTTTTAATTAGACAATTCTAACGTATCATAAGGCAAACTTGCATGCCAAAGTTTTTATAAGTTTGTTGACTTACGCCAATGTCCGTGATTATGTGTCGTCAAAATTACAAAGGGTACGGAATACAAACGGCAAGGTTCAAGTTCGAATTGATATTTTATACACATATTTTTCTGTACCCGCTTACTAAATTGACAATATATAAAATGCGGAAACTTGCAAGCGGCTAATTTTATCAAATGAATAGAGCTTTGGCACTTCGACTATATGCAGATCGTCAGACAAGATTTCAATTCGAAGATACTCTGTAACTAAACTGAACCTTAAATGATAAAAAAAAATGCGATTTAACGCAGCAAAATGCTATTAAATATAATTGACATGATGTATATGCTGAACATACATAATATTAATGCTGATATTTTAAAGTGTAGATAAAAAAAAAATCGGACATTTAACATGCGATTTAGTCGCAAACTAAACAGAACTTTTAGTACGGATACTAGACAACTGATATAAATACATATGTACTTTTTTATAAATACATACATATAAAACACCCAAACGCCGAAACAAACATTTGCAGATCATACCAACATTTAGTCCGACGCAGTAATCGAACCCGAGAGGCAGTCAAATAATAAATAAGTTATTCAATTTTTAGTAACTATAAAGTAAATGAGTGCTTTTGAAATATTATAATATTAAATTACATTAATAACCGCAGCATTAGCCTGTAGATATAACAACAATAGAACAGTCACTTACATGTCTATTTTACTCGATTTTTCTCAACCGTGACACGGTCCCACTTATTTCTTTATAATGCTTACAAATTTTTTACTGTTCGAATTTTTTTTCATTTTGTGGAATTGTTGCCGTTTCAAACATTTTATTTTAAGTACTTAATTTTTAATTTATTCATCGTGTTGTCCCAAAATTATCCTTGGCTTAGCACCGATACAGTGCAGGTACGAGTATTCTGTTTGACAATATCATACAAAAACTGTTTACCTAGTCATTCTCTTTTATTTTTGTAATGACAAACCATTTCCCGAATTTCATTGGTATTTTTTATAAAACTTTTTTGTGAGATTACATAATTAAAAGTATTAAAAATAGAGCAGGAGACTATAAGATGTCAGTTCAGAAAGTTAATGAAACAAAAAATATATACTCAAAAGCAATAACTTATAATCATTTTAATAAATTCAAATAATAAATATAATAAATCAATGAAAAAATCGATTTTTTGGTTTTTTTTTGTGGGTAATGTGAATTGTACAAGTTTCATGATTGTGGCAGTTAACTAAAGGTTCTTTTGTACTTGAACTTCTAACGAAAGCTCCAAATTGAGCTGCAATTCTGCATGAATTCGTACTCTACCTATCATACAAATATGGCCACAGAGTTTAAGCAAATTCATTATGAATCATTCCCTAACCGTCCTACAAACTGGTTCCGTTCACTTTTTGTTTTTAAACCCTTTCTTTCCAACTCGCAATAACAAGCATGAGGTTTATTTAATTAATTACCTTAATATAGTAATCAATGAAAGGAAATGCAATATGTGAAATGTTTGACAGGTACCTCGTTTTTTACATATTTTATTTATAAAACACGTCAATAAAGTGTTTATAGACGATTGGCCGCGCCATAAAGATGTCGTTTCATAACCGCTTTCAAATTAGCAACGCACCTTATATGGTTATTTTATAATTATTATGTAAATATTGATAAATATTGTTCGTGGGTGGACTTCGGTTGTATACAAATAGTTACCAGTATTGTGAATGAGGTTTTAAGATCTATTAATACATGTATTTGCGAAAAAACGTGTTAAAATATTTTTTATGTAAAATCCGCCCACGGGCAATATTACAGAATATTTATGTATTTATATAATAATTATAAAGTAGCTTACTAATTTATGATTATGGATTTTCGCATAAATTATTCATTTTATAATTTTTGTATAATTAGTATTAAGTAGATACATATATACTTAGCCGGTAAAGCTTAATAATACCTAACACATAACAATCATTTTTGTAATTGATTTTATTTCTCTTTTACATAAAACTAATTATACCTGAAACTAACATCCGTCTCTAGTCTTTTGTCTATTGATTATCTGTCTTGTAGGCAAAAAAGTATGGACGTGTTACCTGGTAATACTCAGTACGAATTAGCCGATTACGCATAAATAATTATAAACAATGTTTATTTTATGAATAAGACGTAATTGGTTTGCATCACATTTAAAAATGGTATTGTTTTCACGCGAATTATTCACTTGAATCAAAAGGTTTGCGCTGGCACCAGTTACCGTGTGTATTTTAGCTATTATATTTATATACATTGCACGTTCCCTATGAGTTTTTTTGTTTATCTTTTTGTCCAGTGAAGGTAATGTAAGCCAACTAGTTTAATTCTTTAAAATAGTGCTGTGGTTCATGATTATATTTTAAAACGAAATAAAAAAAAAACAAATAAAAAATAAACAAAATTTATCCAGGTTTGTATATTTTTTCAACCATATTCATTAGTTAGTCTTAGTAATATTTCCTAGAAAAGCCTGGTTCAGTTTTTGAAGTTAAAATTTATTTAGCCGCGTTGAGCACTTTTTGGTACAAGAAAACCTTGTAAGTTCGCGTCACCGACATTCTAATGTTTGAATTTGATAATTTTAATTTAAACATTATGAAATTTAAAATTTTACACATTAATTTTACAAATAACATTCGAAGTTAAAAGTTTTTACTTCTATCAGCAGTCCTATTACTCCCAATTTTTGTTGTCTTGTATGTTGTCCTTTAGTGTAAGAAAGTACTCGTACACGCCTAACCTGTAAGTGACGTATATTTACTACTTAGTGTTATGAAGTAGTTAGCTGTAGTTATCGCGATAAAACGAAGTCTTATATCCTTCCTCAAAAATCAAAGTATCTCCATTTCAAATTGATATCATTGTAACGGCTTTCAAATTTATAATCTAGGTATGTAAAGGAGAAAGGTGACTGACTGACTATGATACCCAGAGATTAACGCACAGCCCAAACCGCTGATCCTAGAATCCTGTAATTTTGCATGTAGGTTCTTTTTGAAACATGAGTGAGCACTAAGAAAGGAATTTTGGAAGTGTCACCTCTAAGGGGTTAAATAGGGGATGTAAATATCTACTTCTGAGCGAGCGAAGCTATAGGCAAAAGCTAATATTAGTGTCAATAGTTAAATAATAGATTAATCACTTCTCTAGGAAGCTAAGGAAAGTGGTGCTTTGAACACTTGGGCCTCAATTTACTTAATGAAACAAATCTGCTGTACCCCTTACTACTTATAATACGCTGTTGCTGCTTCTCAAGCTATGCTATAGGATTATTAATTCTATTTTCACGAGTGTTTGAAAACGGTCCAACGTTATCAAATAGCCACCTTCTAAGGAGGCTATCCAGTAAATACGGCTAAAGCTTTTTAAATCTTTAACTACACTTATATTTCTTAATATGTTTATCATAAGTTTTATCTAGCAGGAAGCAAGCAATGAATCTACACTTGCAGACTAGATAATAAAAGTTTTATTGGGATTAAAGTAAAACTTAAAGTCAACTTTGACTATAAACATAAATCCGACTGAATAGTGGAATGGTCATAAAGCTCACATCATTAATTATTGTAGTTTTACGATCTATTTATAAAGCCGAGTGGTATCTGAACATACTAGAGTCGTATGTAATCATTTAATAACAAGTATTTATGGTATTTAGTGCTCGACATAAGAGATCGGTAATTAATTAATTAATGTCGTAGTAAAATACATTACATTACTTTTATGGACTTTTATTGACTTTTATTAGTTACATTAATTGTTAAAATAACGGAAAATCTATTCTGTTAATGGTAGATCTTACTCTAGATACATAGACTGAGCACTAAAAGAAGGTATGATTTATCTATGATTAGCTGACCCGGCGAACTGCGTACCGCCATATTTTTTCCTTTCGTAGATATTTTCTAGATTGCTGAAAAACTTGTTGTAATAATTGAACTCAGTATCCCATAGTTAGTGTACAGCCACGGACAAAAAGAAATATTTTCCGTTTACCTTTACTTTTTTTCTACACAAACCGTTTCCTAACAATGACGAACAAATAAAAAAAACAATTATTCAATTTAGTGCAGCCGATCGGAAGTTATACGCGCACTAAATGTATGCGCGTACATACATTTAGGCTATTCATTTTTATTTATATACTTGCTGACCCAGCGAACTTCGTACCGCCATAATTACATATCTGTCTTAGCTTCCCATAGTTAGTGTACAGTCGCGGACAAAAAAATTGACTTTTCCTTTCGGGAAAAGTCAATTTTTTCAGTCGTTTGTTTGGTGTGGCCGATCGAAAGTTATGAGCGTACATACATTTCGGCGATTCATTTTTATTTTTACAGATTTATTGGTTGCAAAACAGTGGCCGATATGGTACAGTCACATCATCACGTCAACAGCCCTTAACAATCCCCAGGCCTCTTTTTAAAAAGGAGGCTTTGACCTACTATATACCAGTGCCCGGATGGGTTAGTATAGTGTTTTTTTCAAGTTTTTCCTTTGCAGTGTTTTTGTCCTGCGTATTTGCTCCCTTAGTCGCTTCGTACAATTAGTATTCGTGTACTGCCTCGTTGGTCTAGCGGTTGCCGTGTGCGACTGCCAATCAAGAGCTTTCGGAATAGAATCTCAGATTGGGCCAAAAGTGTTATTGGGTTTTTCTCATTATGGAAATACACAATAACAACGCGGAGTTTGGCAGTTGGAGTCTGAACCCCCGTGTCGTCTGTCCCCGAACGGAAAGCACGTAAAACTGTCAGTCCTGCGCCTGATCTCTCCCCGATCGTGTCGGGTAATTGTCTCATAAGATTATGAGAGAGAGGCAACAGAGAGTATACCTGCGTTTGCGCACACTCTTCTGCACTATAATATCGCCTGTATAAATGGCTGGTTTCCGTTGAGACTGGCCGCCGTGGCCGTAATCGGCTAGGAGAACATCTTTCGTGAAATGTATGACTGATATGTGTTTGTTATTAATATGTACCTGTTGCAACTCTATTTTATGCTAAGGTATTGGTGCCAAAGCCGGGTACTTGGCATTCGCCTCAGATTATTAAAAGCTTCATTGAGATGGACATGGCAAATGCGACACATTTAAACACAAGTTATATCAGGTATTTTAAGTATACTCTCTTTTAAGCTTATAAACTATTTATGACTTAAATCATTTTTATTATGCAAAAGGAATCATTAAGATACTAATGTAATGCCGCGGGGCAATGCTAGTCTAGTAAAGGTAGCCTAAGTTACTCCTTATATAATCAGCCATTTGCCAGCCATAATCGGTCCAGCTGTTCCAGAGCTTAGCCGCAACAAACACATAAACAGAGAGACAGACAGACCAACAAGGTAAAAAAACGTTATTTTGGTTCATGTACAGGCATTAAGTAAAAAACGGCTATTTTAATATCATAAACAGACACTCCTGACGAACTGTTTAATACATTTTTTTAATAAAAAATTGTAAAAAACGCTATTTATTGACGCGGTTCTGATTCTCTATAGGTTAGTCTTATTTCTGTTTAAAACTGTTAATTTATTTGTAATTATATTATCATGTCAGTTATTTAATACTAGCTTTTGCGCGCGGCTCCGCCCACGAGTAGCTTATGTCCTTCCCCAAGAATTAAATTATCTCCATGCCAAATTTCGTTGAAATGACACCGGCCAGCGGTCTAGCCGTGAAAGCAGGACAGACAGAGTTACTTTCGCATTTATAATATAGAATAGAATAAAATAAACTTTATTGTTCACCAGTTAAAACAGTTTACATTAAGGAGCATTACATATAAACGACCATGTACAAATATAAGTGTGGATTGTATTAGTTTTTTGTAAACACATCATAATCTACTACTACTAATAAAAACCTACTATCTAAGGTGATGCATATATCCAGCAGCAGACTTTTTAATACCGATGATGATGAAAATTTTTCTAACTATGTCCGATCATTGTCCATCTATATTAACCACAATAGATAAACAACTTACACATGACATAGAGAAATATACTTCCTTTTATCTTCAGCTATAAAAGTGAGGTCCATCTGAGTACAGAAAGGTCTAAGCGAAGGAAAGTGGTTACGGTGCACAAACAACATGGCACGCTGTACGCTTATCCTAGTACTTGCAGTCATTAATTACGAATGTTCAGCAATCGTAAATATTTATACCGCTCAATAGTATACATAAATTTTTATGACTGTTTAGGGCTGCCATTCTCAAAAGATTGTATGTACAAACATATTTTCTTCATAAACCATTTTCAAATCTAGGAAAGCTTTGACTTTGAAACATACAAGCAACATTAAAAAATAACTTTTTGACTTATATATGAGCCTGCTAAAGTGACTACACTGCCTGATGGGAAACATGAGCAGAATCCAGGAGATTACCATACTCAGTGCAAATGCAGACAATGCAACATAGCGACCCACACTATGGCGGCCCATTGAAATGCTAAATGCTGAAAATCTGTCAAATAGTTCGCGTGTTTGAATGACCTCTTGTTTTCGAGAAAACAGGTTATATCAGTGCAATGTTTATAAATAATCCGTGGAATATTTATTAAGAGTTTTAGATAGAAAGCAAATTTAAAACATTAATAACTATTAATTTGAGTAAACATATTGACTATTAATATCACATTTTCTAAGCATCTTTAAAATGTCGTTCATAAATTTTATGACCCATAATTTATTGTTACTGCTATCTCCACTTCTCGCCAAAACGACATTAAGAGAGCTTCTCTAAAGTACCTTTAATATAATAACAGGACATTTTTGTTTACAGCTTTGGTTAATAGACAGTTAATGGACGTTTTCCATTTGCCTCGCGGATATTACCGCTCGTAGTTACATTATTTAACATAATTATCTAAGTACTTTACATAATTATTGCAAATTCATGTAGAAAGGGGCTGTTGTGATCAAATCTTGGTGTTTTTATAGTTATGTACGACACTTTATGTTACTTTCACGTTTTGCCTCAGCGGTTTATATCACCCCTTTTTATAAGATTTGTGTATATATATATATTAGGCATCATTAAATTATGTTTTATTGGTAACAATTGTGACGCTAAAGTGACGGTATTTATTACAATTAAACGGTTAGCGCGAAAATGCAGAAAAATTGTTTACTAAACAAAGTTAAAGATTGTTTATTTTAAAGATTTAGAGGCGATCATAGCCTAGTTGCACTCGGTGATTAGAGACAATCACCGAGGGTAAGCAATGACAGCGCGGTCAGTACCTAGATGGGTGACCGCTGGTGGCATGTTACCATGAATGTCTCCGTGATTCGGAAGTCACGTTAAGCAGTCGGTCCCGGTTGTTATCATAGAATAACAGTCGTGAAACTTAGTTGAAGGCCTTTGTGCGGCTTAAAAACAACCAACGGCAAGATATATACAACGTAGCCACAACGTAATCTTGCTAGCCCCCAACCCACACTTGGCTAGCGTGGGGACGTAGGGCCTTAACCCTCTCCTGAGAGGAGACCCGAGCCCCGCAATCAATCAACAACCCATTATGTCCTACACATTATGGGTTGTTGATTGATTGATTGAAAGATTATTTATCAGCTCAAGCAAGGATAAGGAAGGAGGAGGAAAAAACAGATTTTTTGAGTTTGGCAAAACTTAACTTTTTAGTTTCACAAGTTATATTATATTGCGTTTGTTGTAGTGAAAATAAATAGATTTAGCATCTTTCTACAAGTGTACGTGTAAGTGTGTACTGTAGCTAGTTAATTCCCTTTTCATATGATTTTTTTTAATGTCAATGTGTTAGGAGTATTGTAGAAGGCTATCACTAATAAGCTGTTACGATGAAGCTCACTAAAAGAAACCTGGCTGACCGGTCAAATCAGCATATCATTCGATCAAACAATAATGTCTTGCACAGCTCAAACTTAACAAATTTTCTTTACTATTAAAACTTAAATTCTTGATTTATTTCGTTCTGTATCAACCCTAGCTAATATTGCAACAGTCTTCCATGTATTAGCCATGGCTTTAGAATGATTAATGGCGTATGTTATAGATATTGCTCATACGTCTTGTTCTAATATCATCTCTTTCAACGGAGGTCAAAGGTTTGATGTCAGCTTCTCGGCGAACTAATGAAAATTAATAGGAACTCCTGTGCCGATTAGGAACTACTTTCTTATATGTATAGTGTGAAAGTAAGAGAAATGTTTTAANCCCAACCCGCACTTGGCCAGCGTGGGGACGTAGGGCCTTAACCCTCTCCTGAGAGGAGACCCGAGCCCCGCAATCAATCAACAACCCATAATGTCCACACATTATGGGTTGTTGATTGATTGATTGAAAGATTATTTATCAGGTCAGAAAGTTTGTTTCTAACCGACTGCCAAGTAAGGATAAGGAAGGAGGAGGAAAAAACAGATTTTTTGAGTTTGGCAAAACTTAACTTTTTAGTTTCACAAGTTATATTATATTGCGTTTGTTGTAGTGAAAATAAATAGATTTAGCATCTTTCTACGTGTAAGTGTACGTGTAAGTGTGTACTGTAGCTAGTTAATTCCTTTTTCATATGATTTTTCTTAATGTCAATGTGTTAGGAGTATTGTAGAAGGCTATCACTAATAAGCTGTTACGATGAAGCTCCTAAAAGAAACCTGGCTGACCGGTTAAATCAGCATATCATTCGATCAAACAATAATGTCTTGCACAGCTCAAACTTAACAAATTTTCTTTACTATTAAAACTTAAATTCTTGATTTATTTCGTTCTGTATCAACCCTAGCTAATATTGCAACAGTCTTCCATGTATTAGCCATGGCTTTAGAATGATTAATGGCGTATGCTATAGATATTGCTCATACGTCTTGTTCTAATATCATCTCTTTCAACGGAGGTCAAAGGTTCGATGTCAGCTTCTCGGCGAACTAATGAAAATTAATAGGAACTCCTGTGCCGATTAGGAACTACTTTCTTATATGTATAGTGGGAAAGTAAGAGAAATGTTTTATCTAGCTTGAAGTCAATAGTAACTCAATACTGTGGGGATTTCACGCACAGCGCTAAATGCTTATAATGCTTCTTAAAATAGAAAATAAACATATTGACTACTTACGTCTGAAAGAAAATCTCCATTGACAGTTGAACGGTTCAGAGAAAATATTAACATCTTTGATGCGCTTTTTACATGACAAGTTCGTCTATTGCGGTTTCGCCTTAGATCGAAAAGCTGATTTGAGACTCAAGAAATATTTTTATTGCGTAATTAATCAAGTTCGAAAAATGGGTGTGGTAAAGAGTTGATGTGTTACTTTAAATCTAAATCGTTTACAATGTCAAAGGTGTACTTGTAACATGTGAAAATAGAAATCTTGTTCGTGGACCTAAGGCGCCGGCGCGGTGACGCCATGGCTCAATACAAATAGCGCGTCATTCATATACAGCCGTTGTCGCACCGCGAGCGAATGTATACTTCTATTGTAGATCCTGTGCTGTAAATATTGTAAAACTACCTATGGCTACAGTATAATATTTTGCTTTCTATCCTATCTTTTCTATCTGTCAAACATTTCTTTATTTTTTAAAAGATGCCTTTTTTGTTGTTTTTCACCAGTCCAGTGAACAATATTTGGTCTAAACATAGTTCTTAAAATACATACTTCGTATGTATTTGTCACCTTAAGATTGTAAAAATTGTTAGATTATAATCCACCTAGCGAGATTGTAAACTGTCGAAAGATTGTCAACTGTGGCATAGTGCTTACAATTTAACGTACTATTTTTCGTTAGATTGTAATGTATCGTAGTAAAACCGTTAAATCTCAGTCTGTCGCGCGTTTAATTTTCACTTGATCCTGATTGGTCGGTCTGATAGTATGCCGTTCTATGGCCATAGAGTCAGGCTAGGGTAGAATTTATTTGGGTCCGGATGGCGTAAGAAAGCGGCTCCCGGATCCCTCCCGTCTCAGGCGCAGAGTGGCACACCGTGTAGTTTTAGTCGGTTCGATTCCGACACACCGCCCCGCCGAAAACCCCGGTGGGTTGAAGGCCCGAGGCGGTTTCGAAACATAAAAAAAAGGTTACAATTTATTTAATTAATCACAAATTCATTTTACTACCACAATAATTTTATATAAGCTATTCTAAAGCTTTGGGGTATTTTCAAAATGAAATCAATGTTCAATCAAATACTTTACATTGGGCTACAAACGAATTAACAAACAAATATGGCGGCGCGGGACATATGCTGTTCAGGCAATCAGCGCGCGAGCTGTGATCCTTTGCCTACCACATTACAATTTGGCGGTTTCATTTCGATAGATTATAATCTAACTAAAAATAATACGTTAAATTTTAATCAGTATGTACAGTTCACAATCTTTCGACAGTTTACAATCTCTGGTACAAATGGTACAATACATTTAATATAACAAATAGGACCATATTTTGGCACCATCACTTTTCAGACATCTGTAAAACTGTAGTGCTACCTAGATAAGTTTCATGCAACATGGTCTTAAAAATCAAGTTTCACCCGATTAATTATTATAAAAATAAAAAAAGTCAAGTTTTGAAACAGCCTTTAGTGAGGACTGCAGAGTATAGTGGTAACAAACCTTATAAATCCGGAAGCGCCGACACCATTTTGAGACAAAGTCAATCCCTTCCCTCCTACTTTCTGGTAACTTTATATCACATATGGCTTCAAAACCGCTTTCTTACAATAACATACATACAAACAACTTTTTTTTTTCAATAAACCAAGATGAAGCTTATTGATCATAAACTGGTTGAGTATCTTAGTCGTATTTGTTGTTTGCTAGAACAATGTTATTAATCGATCTGATCTTGACCTCAGTGAGGAATTCCGTTATTGAAACGTATATTTAATTTTTTTTGCAAAACAGAAATACCTTTATGTTCGTGCACAAATAGATAAAAAAAAGCCAGACGCATGCGGAAAGAATGGCAAAATCAAGTTACAGCCAGTTCGATACAATCCCTTAATCCGTGTCATTTGATACCGATGCACCATGGGGCTTCTCGCAACACTGACTCACAGTGTCACGTGCTCACCTCCACACGTTATACATACGTCACTATTGTTTTATTTTCGAAACAAATCAAGTGGAAGCTTGGAGCTATAATGTTGTGTAGGGAGATCGTTTTTTGTTTTTGCGAAAGACGGTCCCCATTTCATGTCATCCACATTTTTTATATTTTTTATCATCAATTCCATCACGACGAAGACTTGAAGACTTGGAAGACTTGGAATTGAAGACATTAAATACTTGACATTGGCAGAAATAGCTGATCCGGCTGGTTGCCATATCATCACAAGAAGAAGAAGAATGTTGTATAGCGGGGCAGCTTATCAAGTTTGACAAGTCTATATTTAAAAAAAAATTAGATCAAAATGGCATTTTTGAAGGCTTAATTTTACTTAGTTTTGTATAACATTTTGCACCATTATTTTTTTACAGCATAAGTATTTACATGTAGAAATGTATTATTAGAATTTGAATTTTTTCACCAATGTCATTTGAGCTAAATTATCAGCCACAAGAATCTCCCTCTACAAGAGACTTTATTTTATAATCTTATATTGTCATGAAATTTTTGTGTGAACTTAGCATTATAAATACATATATTAGCGATAGCAAATGTAAAATATCTCTGTAAAATATATCTAATAGTTTGTATGCTAACAGCTTCGCTATAACTGTTACTGTCTGACAATTTACCTCTTTATTCATAAACGTTAATTAACTTTAAGCAACGGTTCTGTGTTATTTTCTACTTTAAACTCACAGTCGTAAAGTTGTCGATATCACAGTATCATTGCTTAAAGTTAAATAAAGTTTATGAATGAGAGTTAGTGAGCATGGACCATTTATATTGTCAGTTCTCTCCCATCGAAGCCTCGCCTCGCAATCGCAAAAGCTGTTTAATTGAACTGCTTACATTTTACAATCGCTATTAAGGCAGACTTTAGGAGAAAATCATGATTACGTCTAGTGTCGGTCTGTGACAGGATTTGCATCATTTACACAATGATTATTGTACAAGTAAGGAGCTTAAGGAGCTGTAACGAGGTGTGGGCAGCGGTAATCAACATGCTTAACAAACTGTCGGTCGTGCTATCTGATTCGTTCAACCGTTTACACTTTTAATTCCTTGATTTATGATTGTAACTTAGATCTTGATCTATTAACTTTTAGTATTTCAAAATTTAATATTTTTAGAAATATACTGCCAAGAGACACTGATTAACTTTGAGAACCAGATGTTTAGTGAAGTAACACGCGTAGAGTTGTGCCCAAAAAACATAAGAAAGTCATGAGAAAAAGACTAACATCATCTACCGATAAAGAAGACCCAATTACGCAAATAAAAACAACGATATTTTATAAGTAATCGAACGCTTTAATCACGGAGCTAAATAATAGAAACAGGTTTAAAGTAGGTTTAAGTCATAAGTAATTATTGTGTTCAAATATATTTTACTAATTTCAAGGAAGTAAGTTGCATAATTAACAGTATAGAGCGATGTAAAATAAATAGGTTGACACATTTATCTGTCGGTATCTGCAGTATATTACTGATATATATACAGCATATAGGTACTTAAAGCTTTACCAAAACAGAAAGTAGCCTTACCCTTGAATCGACAGGCCAGAATGACGCATCGACGTAGTAGTTGTCATGTTACATTACTCATTAGGCCCTTCAATTTATTCTACACGTACATAAGTTTCCTTATGAGAAGTACAGGGCTGCAGGTTGCCTTCATAAATTACCTCAGCCCGTGTTCACTGTCGTTATAGTAAATTATAGCTAAAGATACATGGATGGTACGGAGAACAACCTTAAACAAACGAACTAGGTACCTAAATTCTATTTATTTATGAATACTTGAAATGGCACTGCATGCGTACATATTTAGTCTGACCATAAATACTGTTACAATTAAAAATAAACAAAATATAACTTTTTAATTTGTAATATGTAATTTTATACGTTTGTTTATTGGCTGTTTTATATGTAATATACAACAACAATATTCATGGTAAGACTAAGTATGACGATGAGTTTCGTTTTCCTACTGACTTTCAAAGACTAAGTAGTATTAATAGTAACAATTTTATTTTTATCACATATTATATTTCCGACTTACTGTTGAAAGTATTTATTTTGACGAATTGGGTCACTCATCAACCGCCTGTATAGTCATAGGTCTCTTCTCGTTCATTATATTCTGACGAATATGGGAGTCATCATCCATCCATCACGACTATGTGCCCCTACGGTATTTGAACGATATATTACAGTATAATGTTTTAAATAATATTTTTGTTTATGTTACAGCCCCCACCAGTAGTACACGCTCCGTCGCTGGCGCTGCCGCCGACCACCGCTACGCCTGCACCGGCCGCCTCACACGCGTCTGCTCCCCGGACCATTGTCATTCAACGACCCGACGCCAGGCACGGGTTTGGATTTACGTTAAGACATCTTGTCGTTTATCCGCCAGAGTCGTTACAGGTAAGCATAAATCTTATAGGGATATAAAATAATATATAGGTATATTCGCATTTTTGTTTATTTTGTAATAGTATCTCTTTTCTTTGTATTATTTATTTTTCATTTCTAGTAGAATTTGTAATTAATTTTCAACAATGCCTATTTGCGATATTACATATTAACTGAGACATTAGACTGAGTAAAAATCTAATTTGGGCTTAGAGGTAACCAGAACCCAAATTAAACTTGCCTAACTCTACTACTACTACCTAGCT
Organism: Hyphantria cunea; assembly: GCA_003709505.1. Classification (NCBI taxonomy): domain Eukaryota; kingdom Metazoa; phylum Arthropoda; class Insecta; order Lepidoptera; family Erebidae; genus Hyphantria; species Hyphantria cunea. The sequence goes on along the minus strand of PKRV01000868.1, from coordinate 197,640 downwards.
ATCTCGTTGAAAAGTCACGAACTAATTGCTAAAAACCGAGAGGCCGCCGGAGCCGTGGTATCATTCCAAAGAGCTGACCCATTGGTGCCGGAGCATGGTACTTCCACGGTAATAGGAATTATAGTAGTTAGGACTTATCATGCTAGACGAACTACTGCTTAAAACCATAAATTGTAAACGTTGTCTCTATTGCGTTATGTTGCTCCTGACTATTGCCGTCAGCAATATAAGACAAGTCGTTCTAGTACTCATTCAAGCGTGCTTTAAATAAGATACAGTTTTATCATCATCATTTGTACTTGATAGTTTAGAAAATGCTGTAATTGATAGTGATTTTTACCATTCAAGTAGGCGGGTACTCAATTTAACTTAAAACAAGGATATTTATAAGAAATTTCTTCAGGAAAATAGGAAATGCTGGGGTTGACTAATAACGTAAGGTCAAAATTGTTATATCAGATAAAACAAATGTCACACAAACTGTTTTCCTTATTCCAGGAACTATACGATGACGCGCGTCTGCTGGCGGTGGGCGCAGTGGGCGCGCCAATGGACACGATCTTCGTGAGGTCCGTGCGGCCGGGCGGGCCGGCGGCTGCGGCGGGGCTGCGCGCCGGTGACCGCGTGCTCGCCGTGAACGGGGAGCCAGTCGCGTGCGGCCGGTCAAGAGCACCTTACGCGAGAGTGGTTCAACTGGCACAGAGAGAACCTAGGGTGCTGAGATTGACCGTAGTGCCGAGGGACCACGATTTGTTACAGAGAGTAAGCACCTTCTTGATACACCCTTAACTATTTTTTAAGAATATTTTTTGGAATGCAGAATTGTTAATTCAATTGTAAAAATATATTTTGCAGTACTTTAGTGAAGCTGCTTACAATCCTGAAACAAACCAACGCCCTATAGACATGCCTGCACCAGTTACGGAACATGAGTCACGTCTGTTCGACGCGTACAGGAGGCCTAGAGCGTCGCTGCCAGCGCCGCAGGCTCCGGCTAGACATAGAGAAGATCCAGAATACGCAAGCGTCGCGTCTCTGACACCTTCTAGATATGATATATCACGACTTCCAGGAACTCCGCATTATTTAATGCATGATGGGTGAGTTGAAAATTTTGACAGGAAAATTAGTGACAAAACAAATTAGACAGAATATCTAAACTTTTTTGTAATAATTACAGCAGAAGAGAATCTGACACCTCACTGCCTTCATCTGCAACGGAGAGTAAAGACAGTCTCGGATCCTTCGACTCGAACTCGACCCTAACAGGGAGAGAGCTAGACGACTCGATTATTCTATCACGAATACGAAAAAGTCTGGAACAGAAGGAGGCCTTTCTCCGAAGACCTAGCCAGCCTACTGGTTGGGTCACACCAGATGGTCCACCACCGATCAAACAAAAGGAATTTTACGCTAGGCCACAGAAATTGCAAAAACCAGCGTGGCCTCCTCCTGCGGCATCTCCTCCACTTGCAGCTTCACCTCCTCCGCAACCACAACCTCAGGAACAAAGAAAAGAAGAATGTTCTGCAAGTGTCGATAGCGGGACTTACAGCGCATACGGAGAAGTCAATGGAGCTCAAGATAAAAATAGACAGAAACAAGACAAGGGTCAATTTGTGTCGACATTATCTAAGATACAAGAGACGGCGCCTAGTATCCAGAGCACGAATCTTGGGACTGTCACTAATGGTTCGGTAGAGATGAAAGACGAAGGTGCTACTAATAATCAAGATAACAAGTAAGTTTTCTCATATTACTAAGATTAATATTTCGTTGTTTCTTTTTTCGAAATAGTCCCAGTTGATCTCATCAAAGATAGAATTCTCTTCATACAGAAGGACAGAGACAGAGATTTTGGGATAGTTCTGCTTATATACAAGTGCTGCAATAAGCCTAACTAGATATTATAACCGTTTATAAAAACTTGTTACCAAACGGGTTTGTTTTAAGTTTTCCTTTTTTTATGTGATATTGTTCTGGATACTTTGCCCCCTTAGTCGTCCCTCTCAACACCCATGGGCAGAATAGAGGTGATGGCACGTTGTATTCTTAATCCGTCACCACAATATCTTATTGAAGTTGTGTACGCACCAGGTACCCGGTGTCGGAGCTGCAGCTGGTGACGGCGCGCACGCGGCAGCTGCAGGAGGCGCGCGGCTGGGAGCGACGCGCGGAGAGCGCCCGCAGCGAGCTGGCGCGCCTCTCCACCACGCGCCTCGAGCCCAGCGTGGCGCTGCGTCGCAAGGAGTTCGAGACACGCACGCAGCGACGCGACGCGCGTTCCCTCGACGTACAGGCGCCACCCGGTACGTATACCGCGCTTAGGAGCCTCCGTTAATTACTTGACACGTTTTTAGTGATTTTTCTACCCCACGAAGTAAAACACGGTGAGATTTGACTCGTGAAATGAGTTTTTGAACCACCGTAACTAATTATTAGAACATCCTTTTATGCTTGCGTTAGATGTAATTATTGTATATCTTTTAGGTTAACCCATTAGGTTCGCAATCCACTTTGCCTATAACTTATAGTATGTCAATAACAAGTTACTGTAATTTACAACACAGTACAGGTTACAAATGGCACCTTGTGCAAAGCACTTGACCCCGTTTATTATAAATAATAAATTACCTGCAGTCATTCAACGATAAATTCTCTTTGTGTATGCTCTCCATTTTTTAGCAACACCTCGCTTTTTATTGTTAATTTCTCAAGTGGATTTTTTCTTTAACTATTTGTGTCGAGCACGGATTTGTTGTCTAATTTTATTTATATTCAATGATATAAATATAAATAATAAAATATAACGTTAAGTGAATAAATAAATAAATATGTTACGGTTTTCAAACTGCTATTTCTTTATGATCGTTCGTAAGCCTGGTCTTTAAAGCTTCAAAGCTTTAGAGCACGAACGGATCGGCTTGACCAAGGCTTTACTGCCCTCTCGCATCAGACTAATATTAAAATAATAGCATTCTTGCTGTCGTGTTTCGTTGGTGAGTGCGAAACAGGAGTCCCAATGATGTAGAAGAATCTCAACAGGCCTTAGTGTGAGTCACTATGCTGCATTGTTGTATTGTCGGCATTCGCAATGAGTATCATCATCAATCTTGGGTTCTGCTCATGCTTTCCATCAGCAAAGCAGGAACACTTTCGTAGGCTGATACATAAAAAAATAATGTAGTACTGTAATATTTTATTCACAGAGTTAGAGCATGAGTCAACACTAGGCGGCAGTTTGTCGGGTAATCAACTGATGATCACCGGCAGCAAACACCTACATTGCCCACCTCCAGAAGGATATGTGCCCGGTGGGTAGCTTAAAATTTTGATACTCATATTCTCATGTAAACAGTAATTATTTTGTTCACTTGTAGTTTTAATGATAACAGTTAGAGATATGTGATTCAATTTCAAATCTCTTACTGCCTCCTTTTGTTCTTACCCTAAGGATCTACCTTCTCTTAAGAGATTGGGTACAATGTTAATAATATTATGTATAATTATTTGACTACTATTGTGCTGCAAGCGTTAATATATTTTTCATTCGACATGTCATTTATTTGTGAAAGAGATATTATTACGCATTATTTATTATGAAATATTCTAACTGCTTCGTTGGTCTAGCGGTTAGCGTAAGGGACTGCACAGATCAAGAGGGTTCGATTCCCAGGTCGGACTGCTGTTAGGTTTTTCTTACAAGAAATTCATAATAGCATCCCGGAGAATGGAAGATTGTTTCCTTGTATGTGTGTGCCTTGGAAAGAACGTTAAGCCATCGTTCCCGAATGTCATGAACATCTATGCCAATCGTTATCGGGATATTAGTGAACTCATTTATACTGACAACTAGCTCAGGCTTCGAATTCAGTTTACTTTCAGGGTTGCGGAGGTCCGATGCCAGTCGCTTCGTTAAAAAACTGATATTAAGTTAAAACCGGTTGAACTAGTAGCCGACCACAAATAATCTTGGGAATAAGGCTAGGAAGATATATATATTTAAAAGCGTGCTTGAAATATGCTACAGTAATAACTTTTGGTCACGGTTAAATATCAGCAAATAGAATAAGGTACTATTTTATATTTCGACTTTATATTTTACAGAAACGGAAAAGGTTCAAATGAGAACAAGGTCGAACAGCACCGGTAGCGATGGATTACCCATTAGAAGACATCATGCCACAGGTAATTTATCGATGCGATTTCTTCTATCACCCACTCATTACTACCTACATTACATACTTTTTAGATAGCTCAGGTACATTACATAGCTACAATAGTTTTTATAGTAAGGCTAATAGAAAATGTACGATCTACAGTAAGTTGCACTTACCATAAGTATAATTTGATAGTTGAACGTAGAGATATATACATTTAGTTTTATAACACAAATTTAAAGCTCCTTTAAAAGTGCTAACAGAGTTGCATTTCTAGTATAGTTGAAATATTTTAGAAATAGATATGAATTGATACAAGATATATAGTGTTTTACATTTGAACTATACGTATCGTCAATTAACACAGTATTCTACTCGAGTCCTGACAATAACATTGGCTACAAACGAAATAAGATCAAGAGTAATGAAAAATTATGTAATTATGTTCCTTTTAGCTCACAAAACGCTATTTCCTTAATCACAAGTATAATTTGAAATCATTTAATAGCAAAAAACATAATCAGATGTTTAGCTTTGGGCTTATTGGTTGGCGTTTCGCTTATTCGCAATTCATTTAATTTGGATGCTTCCATATCTTAAATTAATACATACTACATGTATTGTGTTATGTACTCTCTAACAGTGTCAGTACTGTCTTACTAAGCTAATTTAAATGTTGTTATTGTTTTAAACTCTTACAACATCAAGAAACTAATGTTGAGTGTTTACTTATGCAATATTTATGTCTTTTATTTATATGGCAAGATATGCGATATACTACATTTCAACATTAAATGGAGCATTCAAATAAAGAACACGTATAATAGCTTCGGTCTGCGGACGCTGACCAATGAGAACGCACCAACACGTTCACGTAGGCGCGCACACATACACACAGCTTGGCGCACCGCGTCTAATAGCACTGTTCCACTGTTCGCCCCAAGATGGCAGTCACGCGAAGCGACGATTGGGGCTGAACAAAGAGCAAATGGAGGCGATGAACCGCGTGTCGCTGGCCGCCGAGGGGCCGACTCGGCCGACGCAACTCAGCCTGGCGCCGCCCTCGGCCTTCACGTCGGCCTCGGCCTCGGCCGCAACCTCGCCCTCGCCGACGCCTAGCACACCCGCCGACTCAGGTCCCGCTGAGACTCGACCACTTCTTGGAATGCTATCGTCCCCTCCCTTTACCTTAAAAAGCTGAAACTCATTGGCTATGTAAAAATGCATCTCAAAAAAGTCTCGACGGATTGCATGATTGTTTTTTTATTTATTACAAAGTGTCTGAAATTGGATAAAGTCTGTAATTAACCACAAAGCAAAGTAATTGGCTGTGTTAGTACCCATTTATTCAGAGACTACTTCTAAAATAAGTAATGAAACTAAGGTCCGCTCGCGATGGGAAAACACAAGATATTGATAAAATGATCCAATTGCTTTTATTAGACTTAAGTTCTTTATTCCTGTTCCATCCGTTAACGTCACATTTTTGTAGGAATGGTCATGCTTGTACTTGTGATTCATTAACAGAATACTGAATCATGATATAGCCAATGTGCTTGAGCGGTTGTAGCTTGCTGTGGTCTGTGATCTTATTTACAATGTTTTTGACGCCGCATGGCATGTGCAAGACAAATAACTTATTTACATGTTTATATTTTTTTTGTTGAGATGACTCTTTTGTTCAAAACATAAATACATTACATACTTTTATGAACATTGCGAACTTGCAAGGGAGGAGACGATCCGGACCTAACCTATCTTCTTTACTAAACGTTTGTGAAGGAATGCAGTGTGCTTTTAGGTGTGCTACTAATGCTGAACTAACCGTCATGCACATTCTGTGTTTAATTTACTAATTTTAATCGTACTATGATATAGCTCAGAACGTGTTTTTGACCTAAGATTCTCCTTTGACAGGTTTTGCTGACGATTTGGTGACTAGAAGACAGAAAAAAGATGCTCAACTCGGTGGTCAGTATATCTTAAATATAGTGTTATCTAAGACAAATTAAAAGAAAAATTTACATCTGATTCGTTTAAAGATAAACTCTAAAGATTAAATTAAATTTGGGTTCAATTTTAAAGATGAATTAAGTATTATTATATTGGAATGCCCTGTATGCAGCAGTGGACTGCGAAAGACTGATGACGTCCAAATATTTTGTGGAAAAAAATCTTTAACTTTTTTAGCCCGCTTGTTACAATCGATAAAGGCATAAAAGAAACCGAACCTGGAACATTATCTATGAGTCACAAAGTACTCTAACAAAGAAAGTAATTTATTTAAACAATTATACTCATCGCCGGCGCCGGGCTTAAAATTTGAATCTGTGTATGTCAATTTCGGCAAACTGGGAGTTAATTTATTATATTATCTTTTCGAGCCTTTACATTAGATATATATCTATAAATTATTCGAGTTTTTTTTTGGAACTTATGAAATTCCTAAGCATAAAAAGGGTTTTTGTTGTTCATTGATCTTTACTCTCGCTCTTAGCATATAAAACTGACAACAATGAGTGATGTTCTGAGCAGTTCTTCAAACAAAACTTCGCTATATTAATTAGTTTTGTGTTGTTTAAAGCAGAAGAAGAACGCGCCATGCGAAGAGTTTCCTACTTGAAGGCCACATGGGGCGATAGATTACACATGGACAGCGATGTCGAGCCTGACGGTGACCCACAAGGACTTAGAGGGTACGTAAAATTTCTTTTCAAAAAATATTTATAATGTTTCTAGTAAAAAATATTATCATTTGTTTTCGTCAACATGCTTCGTATGATGTTGTAAATTTAATTTTGTTTGAGTATTTTTTAATATTATGCTATGACGAATACAAGTGAAAAAGTTGTTTATTTGTTAGAATAGTCCCTAGATTTCCATTGTAATTCCCCATAACATATCATACTTGTAATGAAGGCACATATATATTTTTGTCTCTTTGTGTCACATAGATATGTTGTAGATAGACTACTGTATACATTCAATCGTTATACGTAGATAGTGAGTAACCATTGAGTAACCATGTCCTATGTTCCTAACATTCTGGGGTGAACATTGATAATTTATGAATTGTAATAACGGGGTGAATGTGATTGGGTTGGAACGCAGTGTGCGAAAGTGGCGGCCTCCCCGGCTCACGGATGACATTACCCCGTTGCTGCGGATATTCGACCCGCAGGCTGTGCTCCCCGCGCGGTACGTCGCTGCTCTAATAGATGGCGCTTTAACAATGTGTGCGATTACACGAATGTGTTCATAGATGGCGCCGCTCGTTGCTAAATTTTAAAATGTAACGGAAATGTTAGTTTTTGTATTTAATGTTAAATGGTATTAAAATATTGCACTGCTTGAATCACTAGCGGTAAGTACTGCAATAAAATAAAATGAAAGCATCAAATAACGCAAAATATACATTATTAAAATGAAGTCATCCATTGTTTGAATTAACTTTTGTTTGGGGAAGAGCTTTCTGAATCAGTCTCAAAACCTGTTAATACGAAATCGTTAAGAAAAGTCAATACGTACATTTGCATGTTATTGATATGTCAATGTGTGCATGTTTATTGTAAGAAAAAACTCTTTTAGTAGTATGTATGTATGTACAAAAATTCAATGTCTGAATATACTATTTTAGATAATTGTTTATGGCATGTTATGTGTTACTAGTACAGGTATAGTTTGTCATATGTTTTGTAAATAAATAAAAAACACAACTGACAGATCTACATATGTTCTAAGGTGAGATATTATTTTATTTATTTTTAAGAAGTAGAAACTATAAAGCATATATCCTTTTGATAAAATTATTAAGTTAAGCGAGGTAGTTATGTAGTATAGCTACATGCAATATATAACTGAAATGTATGTACGTTGATTATAGTAATCCTATTTAACAGTTTAAATATAACTTACAAGCTGGACTAACCAATTTTATTAAAATAAATTACAACCAATATTCTATTGTACAGGTCAACGAAGAAAGGTGAAGAAGAAACGTCAGAGAATGCAGTGGAGGCAACAGAAGGTGATGTACAAGGCAACGTGCAAATCAAGATGGTGGTCAGTAACGGCAAGGTATAAAACTATTTATTTATTTTATCGTATCATCGTTATGGTGTTAAAAGTCGACGATTACCTGATTGCAAAAAAAGCTTCGAGAGAATCTGGTCCATCCGTTTAAGTTCTCTTTCCATGTACTCTATTTACGTGCTAATAAGTACCTTCTTCTTCATTATCTCCATATACCTACTTCTGATTAAGACGACGTACTTACTCATTAATGATAATACCCAAACTAGTGATATCGTACTAATATTAGAATTTCGAAAGTAACCCTATCGTCTATCTCTTTCACGGCTAAACAACTAAACCGATTTGAATGAATTTCGGTATGGAGATATGGGCCTCCGGTATCCTCACTCACCCGGCGAAGCACAGGTTTATTGTGAGGTCGTTGTATTACTCCGGTCGAGCCGTCCCGTTCGTGCCGAAGCGAGTGTCTCTCACGGTGCCTATTATGAACTTCTATAATCACGAGTTGAAGAACTGCGCTAGACTGAAACAAGTGGAGGGAATCAGAGGAGGCCTATGTCAGAAGACAACCTGACCTGTTTACCGATAATGCTAGTTGATCACCACTCAATTTATTATCAATTAAAAAAATGTGTAAAACAGGCTGCAGGGAATAAAGGCTATTTTTATTTATTTATTTATTATCAAGAGTTGTTAAGTAATGTCCACTGTTTTTGTTGCAGCGCGCAAGCGACAGATCATGGAAGCAAGTGTGGGCGGTGCTGCACGGGACCAAGCTGTATCTGTATCGTCACCATCCTAGTCAGGTATGTCTAACATATAAGTTATTAAGGCAGATAAATAATATAAACTTCATTTAAAAAAATGGAATCGAAAAAATATTATAGTCTTTAAACGTTTGTAGCCGTGATTATCGATGTATTTAAAGTCTAAACTTTAAATACGTATTTCTGTTTGCCGTAGTTTACCAGTATAACTGAATTTTCATAGGATAAACTTTCCGATTTATGACCTTGTAGCTGTTACCTTAGTTACTGAAGTAGGCTAGCTATCTGTATATTATATCTAATATTAAAAGTAATAGATTAGAATATTAATCTACTCCGCACAAAATTCGCTATTAAATGTCTCAGAAGAAACCTCTTTCCTTTACTTTTTAGAGATCATGAGATCTCTGAATCATGGTTATGGTTTTGGTAAAAGATCTTCAATGAGTACCTACTCTACTCAGTGAAGATCTTTTGGACCATATACTAGCTTTCCAGTTTCATTTTTTCGCTAATGACGTACATTGTTGTATAATATGTAAACAAAGCAGAACGTTATCATCCACCATAACAAGCAAAAACATCTGAATCTATTAGCATTTCTAAAAAACTTTTCGGTTCTTAACTTGCTTCGGAACTCCTTCTATGGCCTAAGCACACAAAGCGTGGAATCTAACTTTGAGGGAGATTTTGTTTACCAATGGCCTTGACTTCAGCGATCATGACGTATATTTTCTCAAGCCCCTTCGGTCCGCCGAGAATGTTCTTCTAATACGCATGAGTACTCTAGGGTTGTCAAAATCATTAATGTTTCAATATCAATGTTTTCTCAACAATACGTTAGTCAATATCTACAAGGTACACCTACCAATATTTTAAAATTAAGAGTTTGGGTGAACCCGATTCGAATTGAATGTTTAAGTGTTGGATAGAACATTTAATGAAGAAGGCTGTAATGCACAACCAATAGGAGCGTAGAGTGGGAGATCCACGCATCGGCACGAATGGGCCGACTGGAGTGATACCTCGGCCTCACAGAAAACCGATGTGAAACATCGCTTACGCTGTGTTTCACTGAGTGGGTGAGGATACTGGAGGCCCATACCTCAGTCCCTCCCCTATCCCTCTTTCATTCCCCCAGAGGCACGAAATGCACTTGTAACGCTTCTGGTGTTATCATCAGGCGATACGACTGCTCGTTACCCCTCTATCCATAAAAAAAAGTAAAAATGTTGCAAAACGAGGGTCGGATTTTGGAGAAGCAGTACTATTTGAAATGGTAATTTCATGACATACAAAATATCTATCATAGTATGGATAAAAATAAACTACCTCTGCCTGGCTCTGCCCAGTTTGGAATCAAACGTCGGGCATGTGTGGGATATCTCAAGTTATTATGTTATTATTTGGGAATTTGATATCGCAATTGCAGTACAAACATTTTTAAAGCATTGAATGAAAAACACATTAAAATGCTTTTGGCATCAGTTTTAAGAATATTTTTGTTTATACTGTTAAGTGATTCGAAATGATAAATAAGGATTCTTCAATTTGATTAATAAACTCTATGAAAAGTTGAATTAACGCAATAGTAATGAAGTACTGACATTATCACAACAATGTCATGGGGTCTGTTTTTTATCTATACATCTATACAAATAAATAAAATTGAAGTGTATGTTTGTTATATTAAAATAACCGCTTTTTTGCCTTTCGTCCGTCTGTCTGTCCCGGAACAAATTGACAGAAAGCTGATGATACAAGGAGTAACTTAGGCGCTGGTACAACGACAAACGCAGATAAAACCGCGGGGCTCAGCTAGTATTTCCTAATTTTGATACATTTATTAACTAACTATCAGTTCAATTTAGTTAAGCCACTATGTGAAAAAAAAATAAACATAAAAATTCAAAGTAAAATATTTTTTTTTTATTCCAAACTTGAATTGCGATGTTTTAATACACTCTTGGTCAAAGCTTATTTACTTTAACACACTCACAAATTTATATTGAAAACAATTACCTATGTAATGTAATCGTAACTTACTTGCTTCTCACGTAGAACGATTATCACCCAACAAATTATATTTTATCACACCATAACACAATACGTCGTTGAGTGCTTATAACATTTGAGACTCGACGCGTAATATTTTGTTTGAGGTAACAAAACGTAAGCTTTACCTAAGTATATACTACACATATCCTGCGACTCACTGTTACATAGCTAGCATATATGAAATAAATTATATTAAAGTTCTGGTTTTTAATAAAAAAAAGTGTAACCTAGGGTAAAAAGTTAATTCATTACTGTCATTTCATTTTATTGTAGGACTTTGTCAGTGTCGTATGCTGCTTTCCCTTAATTTTATTTTATTTACTACCAACGTGTGCGATAAAAGTAGAAGATTGTGCCTAAAGGCTTTACGAAATAAATAAAGTCTTCTATAAACAAGTAAAATTATTCAGAAAAAACCCGACTGCGCAAATGTCTGCCATTTATATTAAATTCAATTTTTTTATTACTTTTTATTTCATTTTCTTTTTAATTTTAACGATTCTCACTACTCAGCACGCAAATATAAATACGATAAGCCGTTTATTTAGGCTTTAGGCCTTGCCAATGAAATATACATACATACACTCGAAAAACATAAACCTTCTTCTTTCGCAGTCGGGTAAAAATAGCGGGCATGCGACCTATATTTTAATGTGGTCATATTCAAATAGGTGTACCTATTTAGGATATATAGGGATGAGATTTATTTTATTTTTATTTCAGAAGTTTATTTATCTTTGTACTGAGTTATTAATGAAACTACGTTTTTTGTTTTATTTTTGATGGCGAAAATCAATTTTATATCGAAAAAGTCCTCTTACTATTAACATAACATATAAGTTACTCTTCAAAATTTTCTTGAATTGTTTGAGTGGCAGCCCTAGCACTATCCACTTAGCAGTGCAAATATTTTGTACGCCCCGGTGGAATTTTGTTTTACGCAGAATCGTTTTTGTTTCGTTGAAGTCTGCTTAAGTTGTTTGTTATCATGTTTGAGACTACAAAAACATCATTATAGACAAAAAAATATTCCTCTTTACATAAATGGCTTTGTACCCATATGTCCACTTATATTGAAATCTAGGCCAGTTCTTTTCTGTCGAGACCCCTGTTATGTTTAAGACATAAATAATAATGAAGGCATTTTAAATCATGCTATAACACAGAGACATATTTGTCTACTAATAACTCAAAATATTTTTGGCAAAAAGCTCAATAAAACAAGATTATTAACAAGCGTATAGTATTTTACATTTACATTTAACACACGGGCTTACACAGTAAGTTTTTCTTCCGATAAAGTTATATCTGCTTGAACATTAATAACCCTCTTTCAGTAAATAAATCCCAACTATCAAAACATAACTCTAAATAAGAGCTACCTTCTCCGGCAAACTATAATCTTAATTACTAATAAAGATACACGTATTCGAGGTACATTATGAATTCTAGGGATGTGTCTGTTATCTTGCAGATACATTATCGAGTGTAGACTTCCTGCCGCGCGCCTTATGCGCTCGCGCACCTGGCTCCATTGTCGACTATTTAGGGTTGCTGACGTTATAATTATTCTTAAATGAATTTAGTCGCAGTTGGGTGAGCCGATTTGATCATAATCATCAGTCTTGTTCGCTCACGACCAGGTGTTGTGGCATATGACATTTGTTTTGTTCTTAAATCAAAGTAATGTTTTAAAATATTTTTTTGTTTCTATTTTCTAACATTTTATTATGAGTTTTGTTTTTTAATCGTATAAAAATCTTAGGGTGAGCATCTTAGGCTTTCCTCATATGACAACAGTTGCATGGCAGATTAGCCCACGGAATAAGTACAAAGTTGTCGTTTAATTTATCTCTTCAAATTATTCCAAAAGTATTGCACACTTAGAGAGAATAATTAATGAGAAATATAACTATTAATTAAGCCATTTTTTTTTCAAGAAAGTACTCATAAATGTGACTTAAGTTAGGGTGCTTACTTGTATTCCCTTATAATTTATGAGGTTAACTAATTAACATAAGATAACTTTTGATAACCATTCAACCCTCATAGTTGCGCCCGCACCTTTTTGAGTCGCTAACCGTTTTTACCAACGGAAATTCTGATCAGCCAAGTGTTTCAAAGTAACATCTGTATTTGACGCGATATGTCTCCTGATTAAAAAATATTTTGTAATGACTATTCAAATATTCTATCTATTATAAAATTGCCTAATAACGGCAGTCAATTTAGCAGGATCATATTTTAGATTGAAAAGTCTAAAACATATTTAGCACACGGTATTAAATTTAGCAAAATAAAAACCAATCTCTTTGACTATCCACAATATCGTTGTCCACAAATAATCTTAACAAAATAATAAACAATAAGAACAATCTTTGTTAGATGTCGTGTGACGCATAAGAAAAATAAACCATAAAGGTCTCATTTCTACAAAACCGTTCAAATCCGAATGCATGTAATGCGGAAGTCACAAATTCACTTCACATCAACTTAACCGCTCTTTTCGGTGTAATAAAAGTCGTCACCGTAACGCCCACGAGTGTCTGATTCAAAACGTCCAAATTCTGACAATATCAAGTTGCCGAATCACATTGAAGGCTCTAAAGAACGTCACTCTTTCATTATACATTAATTTACAGAAATGATGTATGTATTTTGACTAACTAAACGTGACCTTTAAGTGCGGCGAGAAAGTGTCACGTCGTGACGTGTAAAATTTATGTAGTGTACAAACCATTTATTTTCTTGTTAAGAGATCGCTAGATATAACCGAAGTTCTGTCTTTATTTGTTCTTTATACAATGGTGTATAAAGTCCATTCGGGATCGAAAATAATTGTCCCTGGAGTGCTTAATTTTTTTTTCTTTCTTTTTTTTTCCAAAACAAAGAACTTATTATATTACAAAAAATGTTGGCAATATTTTACAGATCAAATGATTTAGCATCTGCAATCAAACTAGGCAAAGCCTATATTTCGATTGTCAGCACCAGCACAGGGGAATCAAGTTAACATTTTCTGGTACTGATGAAGTTTCTTTTAGAGCTGTACTGCAATATTAGTTAACACAAATTAAGAATTAAAAGTTGTATTTGAAATCATCGCAAAGAAAAGTGTTAAATGAATCATTTTCATGTGCCCTGTCTCTTCTGTATTGCACTATTACGAATATTAGTTGAAAACACTGTACAGTTGGTGATGTCTTGTGACGCACGGATCTTGAAGTGTTCTAACCATTCTAATTTTTATTATTATAGAAAGCATTTCTAAGCTCTAACAAAAGTATCATAAAATAAATCCGTGCAATTGATATGCTGAGCGCTCTTTGATTCCATACAAAATTCAATTTGTTATTTCCTGAATATACTCGTAACAAATACGATCAAACGGTGCCCAAGTTTTGATACGCTATTCGTAGAAGCGTGTCCTACAATTTATTATTAACATTACCCTCCCACTTCTGAGTACAATAAAGTGTACATAGGTTTTATATTTCTTATTTAATTACCAGTCTATCTATAGACCTTATTCCACACAGAATAAGCCTGACATTATAATGACTTCTCTTCTAACTTTCAAGGAAGACATTCCGTAAATGCAGTGCATTAAGATATTCCCGGAACTGTCCGGTGCCGGCCCTGTGTTTCTTTAGGTTATTAATAAGATAGTTTGGCCTGTTCAACAGGCTATGAAAATAAATACATAATTTGTATTAAATTTCGATAAATCCAAAACAACATATGTTCATATTACTTGCGTCTATGACTATGTTATGCCAATAACAAATGATTTTCGTAAAAATAACGTCACAAAATATAAATGTTCATAAAATTTCAGAGGCAGAATCAAGAAGACTAAAAATATTATTTCCTCTTGTTTCGCTTGCTTAATATGCTCTGCTTATTGAGCTTAGATCGGAACTTGTTATAATAGAATATAATGAAAATATTCATGACAGAATTTAATTTTATATATATATATTTTGTTACCATTATATTTAGAGATAAGCAAAAGATTCATTGAGAGATCCGCCACATCCAGTTATTTAATTTATAGCCTAACTTAGTCTGTCATAGCTTCAGAATTCATTTTTTCCCAAAAGTTTGAAACTCGTAGAATATTCTTCGCTTGCTTCACAAATCCTGATTTATTATTTATATTTGTATTCTGAAGACGTAGATAAGTAAGGAAGTGGCAGATGTTTGTGGTTTACCAAATGAAGTATTTGCCTTGACCCAGTTGTCAAATTGGAATAACATAGACGAAGATAACGTCTGAGCCTCAGGGTGGTTGTTTGTGCTGACACTGATAACTTTATTCGTACTGGTTACATAAGTATTTTATTATCCCTAAGTTATGTTTACCCGTCGTGCTGTCCGTGGTGAATTTAAAGCCAAAACCCAAGATAGAAAAGATATTGCTAACTACAAACATTACTTTCTAATTCCGTCAGGCTTAAGTCAGTGTTTAGTAATAGTATTAATTTCAGCTGGAAAGTAGATTTACCAAAGTTATTGGGTCTGTAATTCTGTCTTTCTATTGGGCAAGCTGTATTGTACTACCTATAGCTTCACATTAATATTAATTGTTACGATATGAATAATAAGCTTCCAGAAATACCTATAATTTCGAGACTATTTGTAAAACAGCAATCCCCTAGTAAGTGAGAGCGATGTCACAATAAATATTATTATGTGTAACATGATGTAAAAAAACTGCACAAAAGAAATAAATTGCACAAAAGTTGTAACTTTAACAAAAATGAAAATTGCATAATACTGATTCTGATAATGTTCATAATAATTATTATTATTATCTGACAGCAAGCTTTGAATTTGTGATCTAAGTATAATTCTGTCTTGCGTCCAGAGATTTATCACTAAAACACTACGTTTCTTGCCAATTTATGACCCTGTATTTAACTACAACAAACTGTTAATTAACTGCAGTCACTTGAATATTAAATCAATTTAACAAAACAATTACCATAATAGCAAAATCAAAGTGTGTCAAATACATATTTATTCAGTAACACCTAATGGTAAATGGATGAAGTTCTGTTTTAATATCGTTATCCATATTTATTGATTGTGCAACTATTCTGATATTTATTTATTTACTTCGAGAATTATTCTAATTCTTATTCGATGTTAACCTTAAGCTATTTACACATGTAGGTACAATTAATTACACGTCCTTGTTGAAGATTAAGACGCCCCGTAGACAAATGAATGACATGATGTCATTAAAGTAATTATATTCAAGTTGTTCTTTTACCTCTTTGGCAAGTTTCTAGAAATTAAGTGGCAACGGTATTAAATAATGAATTAGCTATGACGCGTGCCAGATGAAATTTTGCAAAAAAAGTTAACTCAGAAGGACTCCCTGACATTCAAGTTCACTCTAGAAAACAAATTTCAAATCAAATCACTGGCTAATACAAAGAACATAAATGAGAAATCACACTTTAAAGCTTGCATAAGCAGAATTCAAGAATAGTGGTCACCATTTTTATTCTGAAAGCAGCATATAACAGCGTTCGTGCTGAAATCAGCGCTACTATCTATTAAAATTATAAATCATTAAGTATGAATATTTTTGATAACAAGCCAAAATATTATTAATAATAATGTTAAATAAAGTGCACGAAGTCTTATTATCTAGCCGCCACCCACTGCTTGACTTGCGTCCCGCGCTCGATAACGCTAGAGCCTCGAGGAATAGGGCAATATTTACTTGACTATACGCCATAATGTAGAGGAGTATCATGTGTATCAGTGTATCATTAAGTTAACACAGGCCATATTTTATTATAAGAGATTAACTACTAGCGGTACTTTCTATCTTTATTCTTCTATCTTGTTACATTGAAATTTTTAGTTTATCATACCAGTATAATAGCCAGCCCAATTCTGCTACCACCCTTACACACACCACACCGCAGGAAATAAAATAGAATTTGCGAGTGAAGGAATACTATGTATGTTGTTGATGCTATTTCGTGCTTGTATCGCTGAGAGTTGTATTAGTTTGTCATATTTTAACAACTACTTATCAAATTGTACATGTCGAAAGTAAACCTTATCTCCTCAAAACTTCAAATATAAGCCAAGAATACTCATCAATTTAAAAAGCACAGAATCTTACATCAAATCATCCGAACTAGTCCATCAAGGTCACATGAATTCCCTTCAATATCCTCAGGCATATTCTTTCCACTTCAGACTTAATTTATGAAAATTGGTTTCGTTAACCATTTTTATTTATTGCATGGGTTTGGCGTACTCTCAACTATTTTTCAATATGTAGTGTAGCTGACAGATGTATATGATCAAACTTGTTAAACATTATATAGTGAGCATTGCTCCGGCAAAGATATCATGGCATAAATCTCTTTGTACTTCGCACGAGTACTGTTTATGTGTCCATACTTTTTTAGTCATATAGAAATAGCTCCTACGCCGGATTGTTATAGATTTAATGTATGATACAATTCTTCAGCCAACACCCGAAAATTAAGTTGGTTTTAAGGTAATTCGTCGAAATCGATCGTATTCGAGTCTAAAACGGGATTAAAATTGACTCGTATGAATTTTATAAAAAAACTTTATCTGCGTCTCTTTTCAATTATTCTCGGCTCCTATTGGTCTAAGCGTGAAGATAACTATTCTGTGTTAGGCGCGCCATCAAAACAAACATTTAAAAAAGCGCGTGAAAATTGGTTATAACTATAATTTGGGAGTTCATAGTGAGCAATATACATATAATTGAATGTAATCATACAGCTCTGTTGGACAATTGCCTTTTTCTATTAATGACAATAAAGAAAAAAACCTAATCATCGATCACTTCCTAATACAGAAGAATGCAGACCTACATCTATTCGTAGGAGTTCTCCGGATTATCGTGATCTTCTTGTCTTAAAAGGCTATGTGAGGGCGGGCTCATACATTACCGTCAGGTCAATGTTGGGCAGGTGTCAGAATGCCTTTGTTCTAGTGACTGTGCAGGGTTACTTGTTGTTTACATGGTTTAATGTCGTATTAATAGTGATTTGTAGGTATTTGGTCGTGAACATCGTGATAGGTTAAATGACGTGTTATTTTTTGCTGTATATTTACATGATGTAATATTTGGATTACTATAACTATTTTTTTTTGTAAATACATTCATATTATACACAGAAACAATACATACATATTAGACACCCAAACTCCGAAACAAATATTTGCAGATCATACAAACATTTGGTTCGACCCGGGAATCGAACCTGAGACCTCAGCACAGCAGTCGCATACGCTACGACTGCGCCATAGAGGCAGTCAAAAATATATTTAATTTTTGCGATGCATATTAAATTAATGTTAATCCAAAAATAAATAGTAAACGATACTTACAAAATAAGTTAGCAGCAATTGAGATACGAACATATTGTATGTAGCATTTGTCTTTCTAAGTTGATCCCTATATCCAGTATTGTCATATTAAAGGCTATTGTTGATCAAGATGATGAATTGAAACACCATACCGGGATACCTGATTATTACAATAAAGCACAATTGTTAAAGGTACAAAATTTCTGCAATTTCGAATGCATATGCTTAAATCAGCACTATTCATTTGGTGTACATGTGCACCGTAGTCTACGTGTATAATTCTGGCGTAGGTATTCGACCTTTGCAGAAATAAACGTCTTTTGTTATAAGTGTATTCCATCTCCATTGTTCACCACTCTGTACAAATAAACACGTTCAAAATAACCACAATTAAATTTCGGTACACGTTATAAAATTTAAAATAGAAATAATTGCTTTAGAACGAATTAATTTATTACGCAACGGAGCGAGAAAACAGAATTTTCTTGGTATGTCTTTGGAGACATTTAAACAACTTAAAACTAAATATCGAAGTATATTTCTTTTTGGTCGTTCTTAAATGAAAGTAAGATAAGTAGCTTTTTTGCGTCTTTTCAATAAATGTACTGAATATTAAATACACAGCAAGAAAATAAATTAAATTAAATACACGACTATGAAATGTAACGCTTATAAGTAGAAAAAATAATTGAATACTGCGTCGTTTCCGAATTCTTGAGATAACTTTAATGTTGTATAATAGCTAGTCGTTTTTTGTTTTAAACTTTCCAATCGAATTTGCTATCGAGTTTTCATGTATAATTTAGCATAATTCAGTATTGTTACTTAACTCTTTGCAAAAGTAAAATTTTATATATCTTCGAGTAACTATAAAAATACTGAACGGAAGGCAAATAACATTTAAAAACTGCCAGACTAGGTCTTGTATATCGTAAAGCGATGTGCATCGGTGCATCTAAGAACCAGGGCGGATTCTATTTATAACACGACCTTCGTGATGGGCCACAACACAGTATTCATTTGTCGTTTAATTTGTCGTTGAAACGCATGAAATAAGTTTTAACAACGACATAGTGGGCGTCATTCACTCCTCTCAAGGGAAAATATTATTATATCCCTGTCCAAAGTTCGTTGACACAGAAAATTCAAATATCTGTAAATAGACGGGAGTTAAATATACAGGTAAAGTGCCGTAGGGATATTCCCCTATATTGAAGGTATTTCAACACCCTTTTTTATAACGATATCCTTTTACCATGTAAACTAAATAGGCAACATAAATTTTTTTCAGTAAAATTTCGAAATATTTTTGTTTTTATACGAAAGGAAGAGGGTTATGCTTTCGAGGGTACGTATGTATGAATATTTCTTTTTTTTTAACTTAACGGTCTCGGTGGCGCAGTAGTAGTTTATACGAATGCTGTACTTGAGGTCTCGGGTTCGATTCCCGGGTCGGACCAAATGTTGGTATGATCTGCAAATATTTGTTTCGGAGTTTAGATGTTTTCTATGAACAATATGTATGTATTCACAAAAAATAATATATGTATTTATATCAGTTGTCTAGTATACATAATACAAGCTCCGCTTAGCTTGGGACTAGATGGCGTTGTGTGTTAGATGTCCGAAATATTTTTTAGTTTTTTTCACAACCATACGGCCATGATAAATATTAAATCTGATTATTGCTTTTGTAATGTTTAGGGAATACATAAAGTGTAGAAGCTTTTTAACAAATTTATTAGACTATTCCACTGTAAGTATACATATGACATAGTGTAACTACCATACCTTCAGATGAATTTAAAAACATTCCAAAATATATTTTTACTCAAAACTTTTTACGGAAAGAAACCATTCAGGAATACAATACAATCGCCTTAAAACTTGAAATGACATATAAGCGACGTGTGTCATGATAATGCTTTATAAACTGAATGGGTATTTTTCATTGAAACTTTAAATACCGTCGTTTTTTTGTCGGTAGCTCATAGTTGTATATTGCATGCTGTCATAATATTAATAACCGTAGGTCGGCAATATATTTGCCTCAGACACAGTTGGTTAATTAGCAGCGCCTTTTGGCCAATTGCTTTATTTGCATACGTGTGTGAGGTACGCTACCTTCCGACTTCCTGTCAAACCAATTATAAAAATAAACAATAATCGCTTCCTACGTCACACATGTCGTCAGATCGATGTCGGTATTTCGGCACTTAATTTGAAGGCGGCTTCGTCTCGATTTTACGTTAATCTTACTACGTGTGTGGCGAAACGTCAGTTCCTTATAGGGTGCTAACAGAAAACAGGACTCGCTGCGTCTTTAGCACCAGTACATACTTGAGAAAATAAATACGTAAGTGATTAATATGCGCTATATATCAAAAACATATTTACACGTGATACGATAGTGAATACTTTATACAATAATTGAATATTAATAACTTTAGAAACCTGTTCGAGAAAATACATTTTGAATCACGAATCTGAGGGAAATCTTAAACAACTGAATGAAAGGGAGTAATAAGCATTGAATTAAGTAAATACGAAAGATCATGCATTTTTATGTAAAAATCTAGTCCAAAATTATATGAGAACATAATCTAAAATGAGTCATTAATGAGTCAAAAACAAAATGATAAAATATATTTTACAGAAAAGGTTTATTCTCTAGAAAATATATTGTTATATTGATTCTCAGGCCATAGAAACTAATTTAAATCTACAACATAATAGCTTTAAATCAACTTGAATCGATTATGCACACCACAAAATAGTTGAAACGAACTTGAATCGATAAAGCACAACGAGGCGTCGAAACAATAGACAGGGGCGTTGCGTACTGTCTGATAAACGTGTTAAGCTTTTAAAATTATTGAAATGTTTCACAGATTGATAAGGCCAACCTCTGGTAACTTTATGTAATACATTGAGCAAGTGGAAATTCGCTTCTATAGACGACGTTTAATAATACATTATATATCCTTGGCCATAAGTTTTATGACGGATATTGTCACTACACATTATTATATCTTATTAATAAACCTGTAAAATAGCCCTTATAGAGATTGTAGTAGGGTGTGTCTTACCTTTTATGAGTCAACATGAAAAATAGTCATCATTTCTTCATGAGAGGAAAGGCTACCAATCTGTACACACTGACTATGTATTTAAATCACCCAGTGGGTGCGGTATCTGATAACGAATACTCTGTTCAAATTTAACTTAAAAGCTATGTAAATTTAAATCAATCTTTTTGTAAGCTTAATTTTTTTTTTTAATGTTTAACCTGCCAAGTGGCTCTGCCCTGCCTGATGGAAAGCATAAGCAGAATCCAAGAGTGGTGGTCACCATCCTCAATGCGAAAAAGAACAATGCAGCATGGTGAACCACTATATGGCGGCCTGGGGGGAAGGGGGATGGTGAGGGGCATAGGGGGCCTTGTATTGGGGTATGGGCCTCTGGTATCCTCACTCACTCGATGAAACCCAGCGTAAGCGCTGTTTCACACCGGTTTTCTGTGAGGCCGTGGTATCACTCCGGTCGAGCCGGCCCATTCATGCCGAAGCGTGGCTCTCCCACGGATAATGGACCAATCCTATTTATTGTCTATGAGATATATTTGTTTGATCTTAAAGCGTACTGCAACTATGCTGGAAATATTGTGAGTGGTTTGGCCCAAATCTTATATTGACAAACCTATTTAATAATAGATCGAGACCTCGTCTATAACTATATATACGAATACTAAATACATAGTTAAACAACTTTACTATAGACGATGACTTTCTGAGACAAAATTTACTCTCGGTTAATATTATGTTGTACAAAGAGAAGATAACTCATTGTGTTTGAATAGATGATAAAAATTTAAGAAAATAAATACATCAATAACTCACTAGAGACTCGTTAGCCTTACCCACATATTCAGAATTCTAAACATACCTTGACCTACAGAAATTACATAAGAATTCACCTAAAAACAATTAAAACTCAAGGTCCGCCAGCAGGCGCCGACAACCAACAAACAACATAACACCGTCGACGCTGTAATAAATAATATGAGAATAGAAACGAAATAATTACGAAACTATGCGGCTTGTACGCTAATCTCCAGGTTTTGCCCCAGAATCGTTGACTTTGACAGATTACTTAATCTTCTAAATTACGTTCGCAAAATCATTCGGGGAATCGGGGACTAGTACCTTATGAAGGTATTCTCTACTGTGCTATAACTTTCATGTTATGTAATGCTACTAACATTTTATAACTTGGGATTTATAGTTTGTTATGTTTCTCACGTCAAACCGTATTTTCAGAATTCTATTTATACTCTAATGAAAGCCTCTGCGAACAAAGCTTTAAACAGAGCACATTTTGGGTATTAAATTGACAAGTTTCATTTCAGCACTTTAAAAATATGGTTGTAGTCGTGATATTTTGAAATTATTTCGTGGAAATATTCGAAACGATTCGACAGCCTAATAGAAAACAAGATCGATGAGACATACGATTTACATTATTGAATTAATCTTAAAATTTTCTTTTAGGGGTTTTGTGTTAACTGAGTAAAACATGTTTTTCTCTCATCTACACGATGATAGAAAACTACTGTACACACGATGCACACAAACTTAAGCCGATCGTCCACTAACTAAATTAGTTTAGCGCGCATAGTTAAGCCAGTTTTTGATACATACGCGTCCACAGCAACCTATGCCACCTGAGCTACGTAAAATCGCCCAGCTAAGTCGAACTAACTAAGTTGTGTAGGTCGATTCGTTACTACGTAAGCTAAACTAAGCGCCCCTCACTCACTTGCCTTACTCTCTGGTGCCTGTCGATATTATTGTGTTTACCTTATAGCTAGCTGTCGACGGCCGGCTTTATTGATGATTACTGATTGATTATATGATACACTGATAGATTTCTGTCGACTTACATAAATAGATTTGAACTGATTATCAAAAAATTATCTCTAGTAACCTAGTATAACTGTTTTTTCTCTGTGCATATAATATAGTACTTATTTTCTTATCTGACCGAATTCCAAACAGATTGCGGTCGCGTCTTAAGATGCAATTGACTGATACATACCAGCTTACAAACAATGGGAACATCTATTTCAGCAATTATTGTAGACTTAACAATTATCTTTTTTTAATTCTCGTTTATATTTTGTAATGTTATTTTTATTGTTACAGGTACGTTGTTTGATTGTACAGATTGTCACCCGTAAAACGTGAGGGTAATGTATTTTAGAACTAATAGAACTTATTATTTTTTCTGTGATTTCTTGTCGTTATATATTATCGCCGCTTATGATACTCATTTTCAAATTACATTTTCACTTGATCATAAGATCTTTTAAATAAAGTTATACTAGCTTTTGCATATGTCCTTCCACCTTCCAAGAATTAAAGTATCTCCTTGTCAAATTTCATCGAAATTGGTTCAGCGATTTAGTTTTAACAGATGGATGGAGTTATTTTTGAATTTATATTAATAGTATGAATTATGGATATACTTTTTTACAACTACTACCTTCTAACTTAGGAAGTTATTATTTAGGTTGTCACATATTTTAAGCAATTCTTAAACACAAATTCAGATTATTTTTACCCCTTGTTCACTAATATTATTTACATGACTCTTCAATAGCTCTACATCCAGTCTTGTTACGAGAAGTGCCGTAATAAATAACATCAAATGTGCCTGACTGAACTATTACAAATACATATTAATCCACTTCTAAAGAAATAAAACTCGGATTATTTTGTCTGTCGGTCGTTCCCACGTAAATAAATAAGCCATCTTATGAAAAATATGTTGCTTAATGATCTAGTTTTTGTTCACAATGTGCTAACACCGTGTGCAATATAACTAATATGACTGAAGACCTATTATTTCTAAAGAGCATAAGAGTTAAAAAGCTAAATAAAAATGTGTAAATATATATAATATATTATATTAACACATTTTTATTTAGCTGTAATAGCAGTTTGATTTACCAAACTTCCCAAAGAAAGTATTTTGTGCGCCTCTTATTCCCTGTAAAAGAGGTCCTCTTTCATAGAGGAAACTGCCACTAGGTACCTGCCGCTACCAGGTAGTTCCTGCTAAACTTATAAAGCATCTATTCAAAAATATAATATATCTATCTATTGCAGAAGCTTTCTATTGCTGCAAATTTATAAATAGATAAATATTGTATTCAAATCCAAACATTTGGCAATTATTTATTATTAACAAACGCATTCCATTGGCATAGCATTTTCCATGGATCAATCCATGGGAAAATTTGAGAAATTGTATCGCTTATTGGTTATTCACAGGCGCATAAACCCAAGCGTGAAAATGTAAATCGTACTTTTCGGTTATTACACGTCTAGACATTTTAAGTTATGTGTCAAAAAATGTGTTTTGTGGATGCGTAATAAATACTTAGTTTAATGCTTCTTCTCAGTGTGAATTACTAGACAAGTTGACTTTCTTTTGTGTACAAAACCTAATCCAGGAATTATTTAGCATCACCCTTAAAATAACCGCATCGTCAAGTTTGTAAAGAGGAGAAAGAAAAACATATATTCCCAGAAATACTTTTTACGTTGTCAATTTAATGTAATGATATATAGTTTTAGGCCAGTGTGCCAGCCACCAATTAAGGATGTCTGAATTCCACTAAAATGTTGCGCTTTATGTAGCCATCCGCTGCGTTTTTTTGCTGTATTTTTCAAGAACAAAGAGTTGTCAAACAATTGTACGATTCTTCTTTCTCAAACAGAAGTGGACACAGACGTACAATGGAATACATAATGATAGTAGGTACCAACTAGTTTATTTCTTTGTAACTTTTAGTTAACAACTGCAATACTTTACTACAAACTTTTTTTAATGTTTGATCGCGTCACTTTATGTATATACATGGTAATACATTTCCTTTGGGTGCTTGTTTTAGAATATTTGAAACTGTTATCAAAGTATTAATTAATATATGTCACCAACAAAATTTTATGTTGCTTTAACATAAAGTCCACTTTGTGCAATATATTTGCAACAATTTTAATAAGACTTAACTACGTCAGTTAATTCAGGATTTTATCATTGTGTTTTACTGTCCATTTCAAAAGTAAAGTAAAATAAATACAACATTTCACTTTCTTACATAAGATTATTATTTAAGCTTAGATTATCAAAAGATTAAGTGTGCTCAGACTATTAAATAATAGACGTAACACATTCGTATGGTCTAAATATCCAACACAAACATATCACACATCATCACAAGTATTGTTTCTCCCAAGTATCCCGACCGTTGAACGCGATATAGGCCACATTCCACCTCGTACAGTCATTAACTTCCTCGTGTAATTCTTTTGAGAACACGACACATTTCTGTCAACGCACTATTAATCTCGAAACTTTCGAAACTGTGCTTTCTTCGAAAGTTGTACTAAATGATTACTCAATTTCACGAAAGATTAACTTCATTACCTAACTAGCGGTCTGTTTATCAAACGCAATAGACGATTTCGATATTGATCTGGTTCTAAACAATTCAATATTTTTCTCGGCGTGACTCAGGTTCGAATATTGCTGAGCTTGTGTGACTCATTGGCCTATTGTAACGAGTATTGGTAACAATAGTGGTGAATCATTTTACAGAAGTTCCTTACAAGTTTTATGCTTAGACGTTGACCCTTTCTCCTGAAGCCGATCTATGGGACTTCAGGTGACATGTAAAACTCTAACGATGGGGGATTGGTACTACTTCTTTCTGAGTTCTTCATCAGTAAAATATAAAAGATATTAGTATTATTTAAGAACATAAAGTTTTGCACAGATGAATTTCTACCTCGAAGCGCATACATTATTTCCACTTCGATAACAACATTGTTCAATTCGTACTGTTTATTTTATGAAGGTAGTTCTTAGTGAATCATCCTTTCATAGAATTTAGAAACATCCTTTTGCTTTTTGTTTTGTGGCTATATGACAAAATATTTCGCTATTAAACTATCGTTTATATAAATTACTTAGATGTGTGAACTTGAGTAACTAAATTCGTAACTATATCTGTTTCGATCGTTTTGAGAGTGAATAGTTTACGTAATTGCATAAAAAACGGCCTCAATAATGACGGGAAATGAAATGAATGCCATGTTGCTCGTAATAGATATGTACCAATTGCATTATATCCGAGGGTAGATCGCCCCAATTAGATTCCGGCGCCATATCCCCCGCAGTAATAAGAACAACTCAAAATGTCAACCCACTACTGGCGGACGAACTGATAAAATATTATTTAACGTAAATAAGAAAACAATAATAAATGTGAAAACATTTAACTAATTTTTAATGTGAAGACACAATTAGGTTGAGGGAACATGGTTTTCATTTTCATAACTCTGACTCAATATTTTTTACAGTTACGTATTTTACATTCGGCATTCTAGAAANCTAAACAAATAACTGTAATACTTATTTTTTTATATCACATTTAAGGATTAATATAAGTATACAACATTTGTAAAAAACCATAAATCTTTACTGTTGGACATAAGGCAAAGTATTTTCCATGCATTGTTTAATAGACAACGTTAGTAATTATTTGAATAGCCTATAAAAGCTCGAGTTTAATAAAAAGTATGATGATATGAATGGATTGCCACTTTTCTTACTATGACTTAATTTACATAAGTTTTCGATATATGAACATTGCGTATTATAAAGATTAACAGAAAACTATACTTTTTTATTCAAGAACCTTTTTATGAAGTTAAGAATTAGATATAACTTTGCTGTAGTTATTTTAAATTAGCTTTGCAGTGTCTGTTTGGTTATACCTACTTTCCGATAATTTTAGAATGTGAATCATAAAATTCGACCCACTGCTAAATTACTGTTTAAAGCTTAAAATAGAAACATTGTTTAATGATTTACTGCGAAGTATATTAGCAACCGAAACATAATAGTTTTTTAGTAGATACTTATACTGTTGACCTATATTGCTTGATAGTTAGTGGGTTACCGCAAAACTGTAAATCAGGTTTTTGCGCAAGTTACCAAAGTATGATACAAGAAAAAGATTTAACGACTTAACATCTAGAGTTCTCGCTACAGTGTGTGTAATTTAATATTTTTGCGGTTTCTCATAAACACATGACATTGACTGTACATTAATGTTTTCTAATCTTAAACGTGACCATATTTTACAGCTTATTCTTTTTGGTTTAATGAATTACGAAAGAAAATTGCCTTTAGCTGTCGATAATATTCGGCATTCATTGAATAACAAACAGGTGCTCTGGCCCCTACAGGGTATAGTAAACATGATGAGTTAATAATAATGACGTATTACACATAAACTAAAACCTTCCTATTAAACCCTGATTGATCACTTAAAACTTTTTTGCTTGAGGATTATTTATAGACCTAGCCATTATGTCCTATTTTTAGATTGCTCCCAAATGGAATGGTCACATAAAAGGGTTGATCGATTTTTGTCGTTACCCAGTCAAATTGTACTTTTAAAAGCATGAGGAGTAAAGAGCAGTTATCGATGTTCGTTCGTTATTTTGAAGTAAATTCTTCTTTTTATAGCAATTTAAGAACCATGAAAGAAACTTCGTTTATCTCTGTTTTAATATCGAGGCTGCTGCTATCGTCATTAAGAGCAGTTGGCATCTTCAGTTCTTCTATTTTGAGTTTTGAAATCGTCACTGTACTGGAAAACAAGATTAGTCATTGGAATATATCTCAAAGTCAATTAGTTCAAATAACACAAAACCTTAAACTTTAAACCTTGTTCAATCGACAATACAGACAGTTTACATTTCTATGTCTGATTATATGTATGATTCATCAAATGCCTTTAACAGCCCGTGAATAGCTTTTTTGTGGAATAGTCGGCAAACGAGCAGACGTATCGCCTTATGGTAAGCAATTACCGCCGCCCATTGACACCCGCAACACCAGCGGCGTCACAAGTGCGTGGCCGACGCACTTGTGACGCCGCTGGGGTTACTAGCAGGGGATACGTATGCTCGTTTGCCGACTATTTCATAAAAAAGTTAGTCACTGGCTGTTGGCCTTTGGGGGATGGGCGAAGGAATTGGCTCACTCGGTGAAACGCAGCGCAAGTGCTATTTTACGCCGGTTTTCTGAAAGGCCGTGGTACAACTCCGGTTAGAAGCTTAGATCTCCCACGGTAAAGTGAACATAAGGAGAACCTTAGCATGGAGGTTTTGGCCTACTTGACATAGTAGCTGTCAGTTGCTGAACAGTGTACTCTCTGCAGTGATGCTACCGTCGCTGAACAGTTGTTTTGGCTCTCTGCAGTGATGCGGCCCTACGTAATTTGGGGGCACCCACGGGGTGAATAAGGATGTGGGCACTCCATATAGAGGAGTTGAGATAGTATGGTAGTGGAGGTTTGACTGTATTCGGGGGCGCAGTGGTAGCGTAAGCGACTGCTGTGCTTGAGGTCTCGGGTTCGATTCCCGGATTGGATCAAATTTTTGTATTCACCTTGACAATACAGTGCATCTGTGGTGTCTGTTTGTGTCAATCTATGATTTTTATCTGTAGCTTGAATTTAATGTTCATAAATGTCACTTAGTGTCTTAATTGAATAAATGATTTTGAATTTGAATTTGTATGATCTGCAAATATTTGTTTCGGAGTTTGGGTGTTTTCTAAGTAAGCATGTGTTTACAAAAAAAAATGTATAAAATGTACATAAATCAGTTGTCTAGTACCCATAATAGGTACAAGCTCTGCTTAGTTTGAGACTAGATGGCGTTGTGTATTAGATGTCGAAAATGTTATTGTTCTTTGTTCTTTTATTTTTCTACAAATCAGAATTTCCGTATTATAATATAACCACGGGCCTAGACCAAGTAGAGTTCATTTGAGTGATTTTGGACTAAATCATTGATCTGTGATGTAGTTGTCTTCCTGTAAAAACTTTCGATCCATACTGCAAGGGTTTAGTATAGCGGTTTTTTGCATAGTAATATGCGCGTTAGTGGCAAGTTTGATCTATCTTAGGAAATGGTGGAGGTGTTTTGGTATAACTCCGGCGCTGGAGAGTACCAAAGGCATAATGTACACTTTAGTCATTTTCCAAATTCCAACATTTCTTCCTTTAATTCGGTACACTTATGCATCTTGTCAGTAATTGTTTTCCCTAAATTATGTGTGAAGGAATTGCAATATCTGTTAAGTATATGTGTATTATGTTTATCTATAAGAGTTATGTCAGGTCTGTTATTGTGGAGGGTTTTATCGGTTAATATTGGTTTATCGAAGTATGTCTTGTGACTTTACCGCCAACACCGGTTTTGTAGCTGGTATCAAAATATCTTTAACAGCTATAATTTCTGGTGGACGATATGAGCGATTTGATTTGTCTATGGGTATTTTCTATTATAATTATTTAGACTTATCTTTCACAGAAAGTTACGCATCCTACTATTAATAAGGTAATTTAACTAAGTTTTATCTTTGATTTTCGTCTAAAGCTCTTGTAAATTCTAATATTTAAATTCTCGTGTCGTGGTGTTTGTAGTTTGACTCCTCCGAAACGGCTTAACCGATTCTCATGAAATTTTGCGTGCATATCGGGTAGGTTTGAGAATCGGACAGCATCTATTTTTCATCCCCCAAATGTTAAGGGTAGCCTACCCCTATTTTTTTGTAATATCAAAGCAACGTTAGCTGGTCAGCTAGTTGTATTTAAAAAACATAACTAATATTTGTGTTTTTTCTCATATCAAGTGATTTTCGTGACTGGTGATTCTAACGAAAAGCTATTAATTCGGGTGTAAATCACGTTGCTACAGGAAACTCCCAGTATTGCGAGTAAATGAAGTGCTGCTATTTTTGACACCGCGTATCGACCGCCACTCCCACTAATTGCAATATGACATTGAAACCTCCATCGTTCCCTTGAAACATAATAATTTGTAAAATCGAACTAATATCCAGTCATAATAAATTGGTATGTTATAGTCCTGATAACATTGGAAAATCAGGAATAAATTACAATTTATGCAAACAATTGAAAAAATTATTAGATTGCTGTTATAGCATTGAACTCAGGCACTCAAGTTTTATATTCTCAAAATAATACCTAAAAGATATATTACAAAATGGCGACAACTGAAAATACTGTCTGAGTATTTTCCATCTTAATCCTAATTAAACAGAAACTAATACCCTTATGTATAAATGTCAAGGACACGGTCGAAATGTCGCCAGACAACGAAACTGAAGCTCAGTAAAAGTGATTGGTAACACGCAACTTGCTGCTAATTTTCCTTCAAACGACGTGATATTTTGTTTCAAAACTACGGGATAAACCTGACAATCTGTCTTGACAAAAGTATAGGAATGAATAATTTAAAATTGCTTGTCTCGAAATTCCCCTTAGTTATTTTTGGTAGTACGACGTCATTCATTTTTTCATCATTCAAGTTTTTTAAAAATACTTCATATCATTTTTACATGATTTTTTCTGTACATTCGATATTTTATAATCTCTGTAAAAACCCTGGTGATCGTATAAAATTTTATATACCTAATAATACTACACACATGAAATAAAACTTAGTAGGCATCTTTATATATTGGTAGGGATTAATATTCGGCGTTGATTGTCTGATTGTATGACCAACGCCAAAGAAACGATCTTATTTAAAAAGCAAACACGTACAGCAACGTCACCTTGATAAATTCTTCCTTATGACCAACTGAACACTCACGTCTATTATTACGTATATTATTTATCTATGCATTATCTCCGTACGCACATATTACCTATAGTATGAACTATTGACACATGAATAATGTACTGATAATCATAATTAAACTGATAGCATTATACTCTTTCTACAAGCCACATTTAACATTCACCAAGATGAAAAACCGGATAAAATATGCCTAATATGCCGCTATCTTACCCCTTAACATAAAAAGATAGATTGTGCATCCACCATTTAAAAGTTTAGTTATACTGATATTTTTGTAGGTTTCATTAGAGTTACATAACCTTCACCGAAAAAAGTGGTTCCTATTAAATAGGTTTTGATGACTTTTTAATAAATTGATCAACCTCTTCTAGAATACACCGGTAATTTTGCTATTAGAATGCTACACCTACAAAAACTGCCTCAACACTGACTTATTTCATTGTCTTAAATGACTTATAAACAATCTTGACTATTGGTCAACATTGTGTGAGAAGAAATTTGTACTACACGTGACTACCCTATATAACATAACACTCAGGAAGTAAGACAACAACAGAAATTTGCTTGCCTACCCCAAAACTGGGACCTTGCGTGACACAAAGACCTAAACTTTGAGAGTGACAAAACAAACAATAGCAGTCAGTGACGTCAGGCGCAGTTGTATGACGTCAGCAATGTTGACCTGAATATCTACATATTTATACACCAGAAGTGAAACAAGTTGTTCCCTATATACGATTGCAAAAGGAAATAGTAAATTAAAATTTATTTTTCATATAGATTTTTTAAAATAATAGAGTTTATCGAACGCACAATGTAAATGAGAGTTTGAAGATTTTAAATTGCCTTTGATTGATTCTAAGGTACTCGCTGTGATTAGTGTAAAAGCAACGAGGTATCCTGTCTTATTGATAAAACTAAACTAGGCCTACTTTTGGATTCAGCTCATGCCTTCTATCGCCTGATAGAGAGCATCAAGTGCTTCTCTACTCAGAGTAGAGTCACTTTGACAGAATCAGATTAAAAAATTATTAACTCCGGTCATTTCAACTTAGAAATACTATGTCGTAATCCCAGGGATTACAATCATACTTCAATATATAGAGCAACAGCCTCACACTCAACGCAAAATACAATTACTTACGCGGTATGAAGTAAAGTCGAAGGCGTTAGAGTAAACTCGTAATTGTAAGATTTAACTTGTATTGTGAGTATATTTCAATATTTATATTTCATTGATAACACATTTCATTATTTTGAACTTGTCTTAAGTGTCAGCAATTGACAACGGTTATAAATACCCGTTATCAATTACTATTGATTTTAACAGAAAATAATTTAAACGCTTATTAAAACATCAAAATGACATGCCTATTACCAAATCATCTAAGATGCAATTCCTTTGTAAAGGAAAATTATGAGATGTGCATAACGGTTAAATAATATGCATACATACAACAATTAACAAACATCAAACAACAGATTATAATTTATGATTAACCGTTATTTTCCAATATTGAATTAACCTAATATAAAACTAAAAGCTTTCTTTCTTTTCGCAATTCGCCATTTATAAATAAATATTTTTTCGGACTATAAATATTTTCGGACATTTTTTAACACACAACGCCATCTAGTCCCAAACTAAGCAGAGCTTGTACTATGGGTACTAGACAACTGATATTATTACATATATATGCATATTTTTTGTAAATACATACATATTATACATAGAAAACGCCCAAACTCAGAAACAAATATTTGCAGATCATACAAACATTTGGTCTGACCCAGGATTCGAACCCGAAACCTCATAGACAGCAGTCGCGTACGCTACCACTGCGCCACCGAGGCAGTAAATTTGAAAAACAAGTAATGAATTATTAAAAAGCCTCCGACTGCGTATTTTTTTTATTTGTTTTTTTTTTAACTTTGATGTGCCCAGTGTCACTCACACGAGTAAGACGAATCTATTGACACCACTCACCGGATGTACCAACGAAATATACGTACACTTGAAAAATATAACCCTCCTGCTTTCGCAGTCGGGTAAAAACTTTAATTTTAAAGTAACTTAGATATATCTAAATATTAGTGACCCGTGACTTCGCACGGAAATCTTTGAAATTCTCAGATTTATTCTACTATAATATGCATGTATTAAACACGTAAACCTTTCTCTTGTATCACTGTATCTATTGCCGAAAGCTGCATTAAAATCCGTTCACTTTTTTAAAATACATGAGCGAACAGTCAGCGAAAACGACTTCATTATATACTATGTTAAGTATAATAGACAGCACATATTTCTTTTTAGATTTAAGACATTTTTATGCACCGTTCAAACTAGCTGACCCGGTGAACTTCGTACCGCCGTATTTCCATTTTGTAAATATACTTTAAATTTCTGAAAAACTTGTTTTAGTAATTATGCCCACTTCAGTTTCCCACAGAAAGTGTACAGTCGTGGTCAAAAAAAAACTTTTCCGGTTATTTTTAATTTTCTTCTGTACAAACCTGCTCCTAACAATAACGAAAAAATAGAAAAAGAATTATTCTATTTAATGCAGTCGATTGGAAGCTATGCGCCTACACACATTTCGGCGAGTAATTTTTACTTATAAAAATAGATTTTGAATGTGTTAAAAAGTTTTTCATCAATTTCCACACATCATACGGCAAACAATTTAAATATTTACGACTATAGGCTACACATTTCTTTTTATATTTAGTACTTATTTGTTTCTGAACAGCATTATCTCCGAACAACTTATAATATGGCGAATAAAACCTAAAGCTATAAAAAAACAAAGTATAAACTAAGTTTTGACAGAAAAAATATTTGTAGTTTAACCATTTTTTTCTTTGTTTTTTACGGTGAAATAACGTGTTTGTAACGTTTAAAATAGGATACACAAAATTAATCACCTAAAACCACCCGAGCGGTATGGTAACACGAAGTACATAGTTGGTTAAATATAGCCCAGCAGGAATAGCACACGTTGTTATTAATAGACGACAATGTTTGGAAAGTCGTTACCGACTAACGCTTTAATAGGTAAGCGCGTCGACGTCACAACACGCTATACATACCTATGTAGATGTATAGGTTGATGGACAGCCAGGCAGGCATATCGTAGGAGACTTAGTGACCAAAACCTTACTTAATTCTTGTTATTAATTTTTTATATACCTCTTTTACTTACTAAACTACAACTCAAAGGAAGGCCAATAGTTTTGGCAATCTATGTATGTTTGTCTGTGCTATTTGTTGTGCCCATATTAATAATAATTATTGCTTTATTGTACACGAAACTACTTACAAAAGGTAACCTAAAGCTAAGAGGTACAATTGGCGGAATTATAGTCCGAAGTTAATCTCATACAGCCAATCATGGTATAGAAAGAATGACGTGTAAAGTAAATATTACGGTTTTCTTAAACAAATAACTATAGGTTCACTATTCTTTGGGACTAATAAAATTAATAAATGTAGAAAAAATAATAATTCTAAAAATATACATGCCTTTTAATTTGATAGGCCTTTTGTAAATATAAGTATTACAATTAGAAATACCGTTACATAGTACTCCGCACTAATTATACTAGAATAATGAAATAAAATTTCAATTATGGCCCTGCGTCAACATCATTTCGCAACGAACAAACTTCATTAACAATGCCTTCGGGTAAAAGTAACATTGTGACGCTATTCTTGTGACGTGCCGACGTCATTTGTAAACTTTTATTAATAACAGATTGTATTTAATTCACCTTTATCTTGTTGTCGTTTAATTGACACGGCGCTTACATTGTTTGCGACCTTACTCATATTAAAACATGTTCCACCTGTCAACACTGCGGGAAACAAAAGCATTTATACTTTGTTCCGTTTAAATTAATGAATGTTTCCATATGGATGTTAACTTTTGTTTAATGTTCCAACAAATGTTTCTATATTAATATGTTTACTCGAATCCTTTCGACTCAAATTTTGAAAGGTAGTAGAGCCACGCTAATTTCAGCACGAACGGGCTGCTTGATAGGGGTGGTACTATCTTCGCACTGAAAATCATTAACCGAAAATGGCAACATGCGTTCAGCACGCATGTTGCCATTTTCGGTTCGCACTCACCAACGCACGTGTTACGTTGGTGAGGCGAGACCGGATGCAGAAGCATCTCAAAAGGCCGCCATAGTGTGGGTCACCATGCTGCATTGTTGTTCGCAATGAGTATGGTGACCGCCACGGATTTTGCTTATGCTTTCCATCAGGCAGAGTGGAGTCATTTCGGCAGGGCCATACACACATACATAAAAAAACAAAAAAATCGATAGGCCGTACACACGATCAATTAAAAATAAACGCTAAAAGTGAGATTAAAATAAAGAATTAGCATATTTATATAAAAACTAGTCTAACTCCGCGGTGTTACCCGCGGTTGTTGTGGTAATCGCGGGTAACGCTGCAAGCTAGTCTAAAAATAGTAACCCAAGTTACTCCTTATATCACAAGCTATCTTCAAGTTAAACTACCATCAAAATTCGTCCAGCCTTTCCAGAAATTAGCCGGAACAAACAGACAGATAGACAAAAAAAGAATGAAAAGTCCTTTATTGACCCAAGTATCGTTTATACTTTTAAATGCATTTAGTGAAAAGCTGTTAATTTGAAATAACAAATAAACACTTCAAATTTTATTTGAGTAGTAATCTTAATAAGTTGCCCAAAACATTCCAAATAAATGCATTCCAATCTTAAAACTAATGTAAATAAATATAATTGCCATAAATTTACTTCGATAAATAGTACCATAACATTAGAAGAGTTTTTCCATCTTCGTAATCATCTTAACCGCAGGACTAAAGTGCTGGACGTAGACCTTCCCCAAGACCCTCAGCAAAAACCGGTCCTGTGCTGCTCTCATTCATAAAAAAATACTCGTTACCCTACGTATATAGTGTAACTGATCATCGGACGTAAAGAGGTATACCTATTTCATGTTTAAATAAATACTTTTTAAGTTTGTCGTTACAGTATATAGTTTTTCGTATACTTGAGACATAACATTGAGACTAAAGTTCAGAGACCCTTTTGATACCAACAAAAATCGTTTAGCTCATGGATTGACACAACAATGAATAATTATTAGAAAGAAAATTAGCCTTCGCGGCTGTACGGCTTAAAATGTGCTCTTTATTCTGTATAAACGAGGCGAAAGTAAAATCAAATGTTTCAACCCGTCTAATCGAATGAAAATAACGTGAATCCCGTCAATATTTTTTACACATGTCACTGATTACTATAAGTGACATAAAAAACTAAAACTAAAAAAAACAGTAACTTGTTTAAGCTCAACTGGAATGTACCTCTTTAAATTAAATGTGATTGCATATGGAAGCCCATGCAAAGCTTTCGATGACGATGCATAATTTTTTGCCTGCTTAATAACTTCACTGCCAACCCTAAGAGTTAGGTATTTACCGAATTTACATTTAGGTATTTCAGTTGTTGTTTCAATAAGCCTTGTTGGTTTAGGATTCTAGAACTGTGCCGCGAATTGATGCTTACTGCGGTTATATCTAGATTAAAGTCCACCGACCCTTACACTCTATAGTCTCATTTCAATATCATAGATTTACAATTACTTCTTTATTCTTACTTTTTATATGGTACAATAGTACAAACAGATTGGCTCCAGAATTTAGTGTAATGTAGTGTCACCGCTTTTTCTAGTCCAAAGTATCTGATTGAAGCAAAGTTTAATTAATAATCACTCACACATCACTGAAAAGTATTCCTTCTAACTTCTTTATACAAAACAGCTAAAAAGTGAAGTCATTCCGGTGCTCATTCGTTTTGCGAGTTTGACGTCGGTTAGATTACGGCATACTACCTACTGCAGCCATTAACCTGGCTGTCCTTTCACCTTTTGTGGTAAGAGCCACACTCACACAAAAATAAAAGGTATTGAAAAATAGGAGATAGAATCAACATTTTGAATCATTCGCAATGTTTAAACGCATCTTATATTTAACTATTATTGTAAACGTTATTCTTGAAAATAAATTAGATAGGTTAATCACAAAAGAGCAATCGAGGCATCATATAACAAAATAATTTAAAGAAGAGCTTTACAATTTTCTCTGATTTGTGGAAATTCCTGTTGAAATTGTATGATACATGGCTACATTTACAGATAAAGCATATATTACTGTCGAACGCGGAATCATCGTTTTAAATGTTTGGTTTCCACACACGTAATAACATTTTTTGTCAAGTTAATCATTCTTATTTCAGTGCTACACGTTCTGTAGAAATTTAGGAAAATCTCGCGTTGCGTCTTCACATTCTCGTGAATTGTATAGTTACTAAATATTTTGTGAAATATTTAATTTCCAATCCACAGTAGAGACAAAAATAGATCTTTTCTTAGTGAGTATGTTCGTTATTAGAATTCGAGAAATAGGTACTGGATACCGATTTATTGAAAAAAGAATGCTTATTGTAGTAATTTTAATAGTAGTTACTAAAACAATATATTATTCAAGAAAGTCAGTCTATATATAAACTCAAAACCACTTAAATCATATAGTTTTTCAATAATCACAGAGTTATGTACACTGTTCAATTTGATTCGATAACAGGTCGAGGGCCTAGTTATCCATGTTACAAATAGAGGTTTTTTCAGCGCATTCTCGAATCATCGATTTCTGTAATATCCCGATTAACTTGATCCAGTTGTTTTGCGTAGACATGTAGATTTACTCTAAAAAGCGTACTCTTCTCACCTTATTGGCCAGCAACACGCTTGTAAATGCTGAGTTGCAGACTTACAAGGCAAATTGTTTCAAAACATATCGTTTTTTTACGGAAATACAGTATGGAATCGTTTATTTTCGTAGAAATCAAATTCACAATATATTTTTTTTATATGTAGGTTACCGATTGTCAGCAATTATATGTATAGTATAGTAATGAAGTTTCTGTTATCCCTCGTAGCATATCGTTAAAAATATATGTATGTAAAAAAGTATATATGTATTAATATCAGTTGTCTAGTACCTATAGTACAAGCTCTGCCTAGTTTGTGCCTGGATGGCGTTGTGTGTTGAAATGTCCGAAAATATTTATTATTGTTATTATATATTATACATACACGTTTTCAAAGTATAACCAGAATAAAACATTATGAATTAACGTGCAACCATAATGAACCAAAAGTAAGCAGTCCTTTTTCTTATCTTTCTGGTTTAGTGCCTTATTTTTCTCTAGATTACTTAACAAACCTTTACTTATAACATTGCAAAAGGAAATTGCTCCATATTTCAAGTGCTTAATTAGCTTAGAATATATTTGCTATCTGCAAACACCGGATTTACTTCAAGGATGAGAGCAAATTGAGCGCGATCGCTAACAAAAATGGTGTTCGCTTTACAAAAAGTCGTACACACACGGCAGAAAGCGGATATTTCGTATCTCGAAATTTAGCTAAATGACGTTTGGTAAAGTTCTGATAAGAAAAAAAACCCCGTTGAATGGTCTGTGCCTCATTTTGTGAGGTTGAGGTAAAAAAATATCTTTCATCTTTCTGTCTTTATTAATATTGTTTGTGTATGTAATATATCTTTGTTTATGGCTCGCAATTTTAAAGTTGGATAGTTCGAGATACGACATTTCCGCTTTCTATCGATGTATTTAAACACAGAGACAGTTTAATTTACGATTTGACAAAATATTAAAAGTCTTTGATGTATACTGACAGATTATGCCATCGCTAGCGAACCCACGGAACTTTGTGTGCATCTTTTTTCATGCTTGGTTTCAATTTGTGTTAGTTTACCTATCTAACTTAGGAACACTAGCAAAACATTACGAAAAAGTATAAAAATCGGTTTCGGATGATTTCGAAATTCATCGTGAGCAACATCATGATACGAGAATTGTAGACATATAGATTTCGTGGCAATATGTTCGTGTGTATTGAGTTAAAGGCGTTACCAGATCCAAAGAGTTCTGAATATTTGTATAAACCAACTTAGCAAACCCAAATTTGAAAGCTAATTTCAGTTCCAATTCAACTCCAACTTATGAACGATTTTAATTAGCATAGGTTTTGTTACGTTCGTTTTGTTTTTTTTTTGTCGACAATGCACATTAATGTTATTATATTTTGTATGTTATCTTCTTAAATCTTAATTATAAAAACCAAACGCAGATAAGTAGCTTTTAAGAATGGATTAATAAAAAGGTTGCATTTTTAATTTGCTGTTCACGAATTATTTTGATAACTCTGTTTTTTTTCATATAATTATCATTGAAATACCTTTAGAATAAAAAATTACCCATAGTCTTGAATAGAATAACAGAGTACAATGGTTTCACATAAAGTAGGCTATCATAAGTACTTAAATCTTCGTAATATATTTTAACACTTCTTGCGATTGTTAGCCGAGTCCTAAACGTCGCATTAAATGTGTCAAAGAAATTCATGGGTGATGAACCTAATTTCCTTGTTGCCAACATACACTCGTATGTAATTTTTATTGCTGTTTTAAATAGATCAAATTTTATTGTTTGTTACCTTAACCAGTTGCTATCTTAACGAACTCTGTAAAAAGTGAAGTCATGAAGAAGTCTATTAAAGTGCTTGTGTTGTTAGTGTTTGATTTGCTTGAGTGTAAGCCATCGTTTTCAATAAATACATACACCATTTTTGCTCTAAAAGAGAGGGGTGTTATAAGTTTGGCATCGATGTCTATCTGTGTGCGTGTGCGTGTGTGTGTATGTGTGGCATCATCATCATTATATCTCTCAAACGGGTGGACCAATAACGATGCGGTTTTTTTTGTCATTTGAAAGCCAGTTTCCTTGCGATGGTTGTTAGCTATGTTTGGTTCATATCGGTCCAAGCAGTGCAAGAGTATCAGCTCTTTTCCAAAATGATGTAAGGCATTATTGGCGTAAGATTACTGCATAAGTGCTTGCGTAGGAGGTTTTTTAAATTTTGCTTGTGACCCCTTACGACGTTAGCCAGACGGGTTAGTATATTGTTGTTTCAAGTTTTCCTTCTTTTTATAGTGATGTTGACGTGGCCTGGCCTTAACCTTCTCCTGAGAGGAGATCCGAGCACAGCAGTGGTACATTATCGGTTGTTGGTGATGAATGATGATGACAGTGATTTTATCCTGCGTATTTTACCTCTAATCGCCTCTTACGACATAGGGTGAATAGGGGTGATGATACTTTGTATTCTTAATCCCTCACCACACGGATGGTCTTAAAAATTGAGAGTATTGTAGTTTAAGTGATGTTATTTATGATAGCTAGTGATCGCTGCAATAATCAATACATTTTAATTCCCTATCAGGATATGTAAATAACTTTGTAATGGCTTATGTATGTAATCGGACAAATGCAAATGAATCTTTCGCATACGTAATAGAGCATTGACACAAAACTTTTAAATAAATAATTTCATTATTTAGTCCAAAGTAGAGTTTTTAACATTTCGTATCTTTTTTATACACCTCAAACATACGTATAGACTATATGCGTATTGACTGCATCATTGGCCTAGCGGTCGACGTATGCGACTGCCAATCGAGACGCTCCGGGTTCGAATTCCGGGTCGGGCCAAAAGTGTTGTGTTTTTATGATTATCTATATACTTAATAACATCTCAGAGTTTGAAAGTTCGGGTCTGGAGCCCCGTGCCTCGGAGAGCACATAAAGCTGTCGGTCCTCTCCCCAGTCGTGTTGGTAGACTGTCCCGTCGGATTATGAGAGAGAGGTAGCAGAGAGTGCACCTGTGTTTGCGCACAAACTTGTGCACTGTAATATCTCCTGGGTAGTTGGCTGGTCTCCGTTGAGACCGGCCGCCGTGGCCTAATCGGCTAGGAGAACATCATGGAATTAGAGACGCTATTATGCCTACAAGATGCTAAAATAAGTATAAAAGAGTATTCTCTTCACGTTTTCGTTAGCAAAAAGACGCAAAAGTATCCAAGTACTTGTAGCGTGTAGCTTGTACGATATCTAATTGTAATACGAAATAACTCCACCGCAATTTTGGCTGAAAAACTTTTTTAGGCTTAACTAAACGTTGAGTACAGAAAACACAGA
Organism: Hyphantria cunea; assembly: GCA_003709505.1. NCBI lineage: Eukaryota > Metazoa > Arthropoda > Insecta > Lepidoptera > Erebidae > Hyphantria > Hyphantria cunea. The sequence goes on along the minus strand of PKRV01000868.1, from coordinate 156,363 downwards.
ATAAGGTACGAAACCTGCCTATATTATATTTAAGTTTCATGATTAACTGATGACTATCGGTTTTAAATGATCACAATTTGTCAAGAATATCACCAACTAATTTGACTTAACTAAGAATGTGCGTAAACAAAATACACCTTTGAAAATTAACCGACTTACATGTGATGGAAAAACTAAATATAATGTTAACAAAACGCGTCTGACGTGTAACCCACGTAACTCGGTTTACGGAACACGCCCATAAAACTCGCGTAATAGTCGTCCGTCGTCGAAATGTTCTGTAAAACAGTTAAAAATCATCGTAAACGCGAACTGTTGACCTGCTTGGGTGTTATGTTTACCTTTATTTTGCTTTATACATTCGTTTTACGTTAAAACAAAGATATTAAAGCAAATGTTCTTGTGTAATGATATTCTCAACGCTGTATTTATATGTAAGGTTTGATGTTGTAACATCTAACAACAACAACTAACAACAGTATTTTGCATTTTGTGGGTTGGATGGATGCTGCGTTTTGGATATACCGAACCACCGAGCGGCAAAGATATAATCGAAGTCTTCTGTGTATCCCTTTTGACCCGAATGCGAAAGAAGGAGGGTTATATTTTTCGAGTGTATTTGTGTTTATGTATATTTCTTTTGCACGCCCTAGGACCTAAACAGCTTGTTGTATTTTATGTGAATGGTGTCAATAGATTCGTATTAGCCATGAGAGTGACATTGGGTACATAAAAAAAAAACAAAATTAAGGAATTTTGGCGCTAAAAAGTAATCTCAAAAAAAATGTTTTCAAAATACTTCGAATGTGGTATCAAAATGCAGGGTTTTTAGCGGGGATTACGAATATATATATAACTTATATGTCTTATTTAAAAAACCGAATTTAATAAAGATGACTGATATTGACGCTGTAGGGTTTGTGTTTTTTAATAATTTTACTTGTTTATGTATTCCAATCCACCTTTCTTAATAAAAAAAAAAGCAGAATGCTGCAAACGGAACATCAAAGAAGCTAAGTGCCAGTAAAAACTAAGAGTTTATTCATAGGCTTAAAGTATTATAACTGTTACTGAAACAGATTAAAAACCAGCTATGGGCAGTTTTAAATCTACAAGGTCTTATGAATAGGATTCATACCGAGGATTGAGGTTTATCAAAATGTAAGACACAGCTAATAATAAAAGATTTCACAAGAATTGAATATTAGAATATATAGAGCAAGCAATGAAAATAATAATCAGGTCAATATTGCTAATTTTCTTTCTCCTTCTCAAAAATTATCCCCACCGATTTGTTTTGTTTATTTTTTAAAGGCTGTTTTTAACGCCTCTTATAAATGAAGTAAATGACCTTCATAAAGTCTAAACGCTTTCTGCTAAACAAAGCAAACATAAAACATCCTATGAAGGAAATCCTTTTACAATTAACAAAACATACCACATGTCATAAAAATTCATTGTTGCCGAGATAAAATACTCAAGTAATAATCCCACAATTCATAAAGGCGTGAAGTCGCTGACTAGCTCAATGAAAATTCCCACGTATTTCTGCGTAATACTACACAAATTATAGCAAGAATAACCGCGTTTTTACGATTAGATGCGATGTGTCAAGAGCATAATAAACATATCTAATACTCTGCCAAATAGATGTATCATAAGCTCGTAAAGATAACTCTTACGCTTACCTTAAGCGTATCGTATAATTTTCCCATTATACAACTAGTTATAATATTCTGATGCTGGAATGACAATAAGTCTAATTTTCATGAGCAAATTTAAGTTTTCTATTTCTAGATACAGACGACAGAAATATTATTTTATTCTTGGCCCTGTTGACAGTTACGAAATGATAATGAAAGTTTTAGTATTTAATGGGAACATCGTTTTCTACTCTTAGTAACCTAATTCCAATCTCAATGTGTTCTTTGTGTTGTCACACAATTAACTCATAGTTTTTACTTTACTACGTTTCTTGAAAAGATGAATTAGATGTCAGTCGAATAAATCGTTCTAAAATCAGGATTTTAGAAACTTCGCCGTTTCACACGAAATGTCTTGTAGGATGAAATATAATTGACTCACTATTTTCTTCTTTTCTACTTGCTACTGAGTTATACTTCTAATGAGTAATTTGAGTATTTCTTTCTGTAAGTCGTTTAGCAATCACACTAATGTAGACTCAGTAATAAATTGAAAGTACATTTTATTATTATAAATTAGATTTGGAAGAAGACCCTCATTGCACCGTCGCTAGAATTACATATTAAATTATTCGCAATATACTAGGCACTTTGCCTAGTATATTACGTATTACTCCAATACTCAGTTAAAAAAGCACATGTTAAAAACGATTAAAACATGCTTTAATAAATCGAATAACGTAATACAGCGTATCCACATATATAAAACATTTCTATAATTTAATTTGTGCAACTAACCAATATTTCTATTTAAACATCTGATAGGCAGGGCCGATGTCGAATTACTTAAACTAGCAAATCAGGGTACAGCCTTGACCCACAAAATTTCGTTTAGTATTTATTCAACTACATCCGATTTGAAAACATTTACATTTTTATAAAAGATAATTATTTAAACATTAAATGTATACAGCAAAGACAAAACGGGAAGTAATTGAAACAGTTTGAGCTCGGTTCATGTCCGCTTTGGTCTAATCCGGCGATAAGAGTGTAAAATCTGATAATGCCACTCATTTAATAGCCATGTAACTTTTCGAAATGAACCAAAACGAGAATAATCCAAATAACAAGTTTCGTCACAGAATACAATGTAGCCAACACGTCAAGGCCGGAATACTCCACCGTGTGAAATTTCAAGGTTTCATCAAGAAATACTAAATAGATATTAACGTTGTGTTAGAACAAATTATATAATAATGAACATCTTTAAAGATTTATCTGAATATGAATGGTTAAATAAAAGTAACAAACGGTAAATAAATATGTCCATGATTTATGAAATAGCTTGTAGGTCAATTCCTTATTAAGAAGATAGTAGAAAAGATCTACCATTAGTCGCCGCACCTTCGTTTTGTGATATAAATTTATGTTCTAGTGCAATATTCTCAATTCTAATAGCAGTTTCAATTTCGTGGAAGAGCTCTTTTACGTTCATATCAACACGTTTGCTTGTGCGTATGGACATTCTGACATAACTCGGCCATGTATTTTGCAACACATAATCTATAAATAGTCTCCCTATTCCCCGTTCAAAATAAACACAGTTTATTTTATGTAGAATTATTTTAATTATAGTGCGGTGTCTTTAACCGCTAATAAGATCTCTCTGTCTTACACATAACTCGGGCATTTTCTAAGAATGTTTCATCTCCGCGGCCCATATCGCCGTCGTTTTAAATTAAGCGAAGAGATAAATCAAGGACGTCGTGACCATATTTCATGTTAAAGAAATAGCTGCTTTTAAAATGACTTAAAATACTAAGAAAGTGTAAGGAAACAGTGTCCCAGTGGCATAATTTACAAATATGGTCGAAACAAAGATGTTACAGAATGGGACGCGTCATTTCTCTCAAAATATTCTTTACTGTACGGGACTAATATTTTATGTCTGTGTGTTTTATATCGACACAAGAAAACCGAAAACCAAAACGAAAAAGAAAACCACGAGAGAACACAACATGTGCTTGTAGAATTCTTCGATTTTGAAATGAAGGAAAATCCTTTGAAATGTCCATCTTGATAAGGTATTACCAATGGGTAAACGACTCACTTAATGAAGCATTTCCTGGTAGAAATTAGATGAAAGAGGTTTTCTGTTTTTAACATTTGAATTTCAGTGAAACATGATAAATGTTTCTTTGTATTAGTATTCTTGCATCTTTAGTTTTCTAACCTAAATAATAAAAAGTATGAAACACTCAAAATTAATATAAAAGAAGGAGACTGTCGGAAACGAGAATTCACAAGAATACTAGATGGCCAATTTTTTTTAGTCTCTTCAGTAAATCACATGTTAACACTTGCGGTTTGTACACGAACCAGTTTTCACTACATATTACTGCTTAATTGTTTGTGGCACATTATTCGCTTTATCTGTAATGTATTAATTATTAGTTCACATCTCACATCATATCTTGAAAGGTCTCAAATATAGGTTTATGGTTTATCAGAAGCTCCAGCGGCTGTAAACTCGGTTACGTTCGCTGAAACTGTAAAATATCTGTTTCCTGATATTAGCGCATTAGATAGAGGGCATCTGCGGTTTAACTACTATATAAAGTGTCTTTTTTTTTTGTTTTTATTGGAACATTTTTTTTGGAAGAATCTAATATTCATAGAGGAGAAATGTCGAGCTGACGTTATATTTGGTCAAGTGGGAACGAAGGAATATTAAGAAGAATAAAAATTGTATAATAGAAAAGTTATTTTTGTAAAATTACTGTTACACTTCTATACATTAACAAAACCACTATAATTATCTTTTTTTTGTTAAAGGGAAAATCATATTTTCCCTTTAACAAAGGTCTCTGTGTCGAGTTTCAACCACGAATACTTTGAACTATTTACAATAAGTGCTCTGTTCGATATAATATAGTTACATTAAATAAAAACAAACTTATCCATTAAAATAAGCAATACAAGCACGCAACACGACATAACTTAGCTTCTCATCTCATTTTCGTCTGGAAACTGTTAAAGAATACGTGTGCCTTATATCAATCTTGCAACATGCAATAAAAACTTCGTAAAGGAAGTGAATAGGTTTCAGCTGAAAAGAACGGCTTTTGTTAAGCATCATGAAGTCGTGGACATTCTGTGAAGTAAGTCCACAAGCTCCTAGTCACTCAGCGAGCTTTGGAAAGAGGTATGCGACATAATTCGTAATACAGTGGTACGAAACCCGACCAAGATAACCGACATAGCGCATTCATTTTGCAAGCCGCAATACTGATAACAGTAGAAGAGTCCTGAATTCCACTCTAGGATCACGTTTAGGGTAACGTAATGTAGAAAATCTTGTTGAGTGAAGCAAAGATGCGATGGATGCGAAAACACGATAAACAGAGCCGACGTGAGCCGAGCCAAGTCATGGTCAGTTGCATCCATAACAAGAGGTCAATGTTCAGCAGTGGATGGTGAATAAGTCATAATAATCACGATGAAAGTGAAAAGGTTAATTAATATCTGTTCAACTATTTTAATTATTACTCATCATCTTCTGAACCTTTCTTATTCCCACGGGTCGGCTACTAGTTCAACCGATTTTACCTGAATATCAGTTTTTACACGGAGCGACTGGCACCGGACCTCCGCAACCCTGAGGGCAAACTGAATTCGAAAGTTGAACTAGCTTTCAGTATATTTTCGCGGGCCGCCCCCCGGCGCCTCCATAGTTGTCAACTCGGTCCTCGTACCAGTTCGGGCCCAGATGAAGTATCTGGGCCTGATCCTCGACGGTACGTGGCTCTTCGACGAGCACTTCCGACAGCTTGCTCCCAAGCTGGTCGACACTGCCTCCGCCCTAGGGCGACTTTTGCCCAATCTGGGTGGAGCCAGTGTCGCAACGCGAGTCCTCTTCACGGGGGTCGTCCGGTCGATGGCGCTTTACGGCGCACCGGTGTGGGCGTCGGCTCTGACCGCCCAGAATAAGGCGCGCCTCTGGCGCCCTCAAAGGGTATTGGCGGTCAGAGCCATACGCGGATACCGCACGGTGTCGACCGAGGCGGCGTGCGCCTTGGCCGGAACACCCCCGTGGGATTTGGAGGCGGAAGTGCTCACCGAAGTTTATCGACGGGTGGCTGAATTCCGGGCGGAGAGTGGCGTGCGCCCTCCGCCCGAAGAGGTACGCGAGTGGCGTGAAGCCGCCCGTCGA
>PKRV01000868.1:118950-150253 GCA_003709505.1 Hyphantria cunea | reverse complement strand
ACGCTCCATGGCTGGCGGCGAGAGCAGTTTTACCGCGGTCGCGACCTTCTGCGAGGAAGTCATCTCGCAGAAGGAGGTGGCGGAGAAGGCCCGGGAGGACGATCTCCACTCGGACCCGATCCGCCGCCGGCGAACCGGGCGGCGGAGGCGCGCATATCAGCGCCTCATGCCGCCCTGAGTGGGGCCGCGGATGGGCGGGACGGGTTTTCTCCCCCATCCGCTACATAGGCCACCCGCGAGGGGGGCGACGTTACGCGTGTGCCGTACGTCGCCTTAATTGAGAGTTACCATCAGACGACAGAGCCCGCTTCAGTGCGGGCAGGCGCTGGGAGGGGTCCGGATGGCGTAAGAAAGCGGTTCCCGGATCTCTCCCGTCACAGGCGCAGAGTGGCACACCGTGGTGGTTTACCGTGGCAGTAGTAGTAGTCTGGCGAGTCAGTCAGGAGTCCCAAACAAAGCAAACCCCCCGTCCGGGGGGGAGCGAAGTGCGAAAAGGCATTCCACATCGTAAAAAAAAAAAAAAACAGCTTTCAGTATATTTGAGGGCACTGACTTCCCAATAACGATTGCTATAGATGTTCATGACCAACCAGGACCGACGGCTTAACGTGCTCTCCGAGGCACGGGCGGGAAACACCGCCATATTCCATACTCCAGGCTTCCAGTATGAATTTCTTGTAAGAAAAACCCAACAGCAGTCTGACCCGGGAATCGAACCCGAGACCTCTTGATCTGCAGTCGCTTACGCTAGCCACAAGACCAACGAGGTAATTTTAATTATTACTAAACTCATTAAAATTTAATAGACAAATAAAGGTCCATGCACGCGACGTTAATGTTAAATCAATTATCCCATCTATCTTTTACACTTTTAAAATGTAAATCCTAGTGATTAGTAACTTCGCTCCATATCTATTTTTCTTCGGTTTATCTATTTACGGTACATTAATGTGGGCGTTCAGGAGTAAGGTTAATGCTATATTTACTGGAACATATTTTCATATTTATGATTTTTTCAAAATTAAAATAGATACACAGACACACAAGCCTGTTCCCCCGAAAAGGTGGGTAGCAGGTTATTAGGCACCCACTTTGGCAATCTATAACTTAGTTTAGTCCCACTCAGTTATCAACGGGCAAGCCTATGCTTAAGCGTCTAACAAAAACATTCGAAATCAAATTATTTTAACCTTAAAGAAGGCACTCTAACAAAAATAACAAATTAGTATGAAAATCTGTTTGTGATGCTTGTAAACCTGATCAACTGAACCTTTTGTGATATATATTCATACGTCATCGTAGAAGATCCATATTTTCTACAAATACGACAAAAACACACATTTGGCCTAGAATGTTTATGCAAGACGCATTCTGAAACATGGTTTTTATACAATAATATCTAAGTTAAACCTGAACCTTAAAATCTTACTATCAATTTTAAAAAAAAGTAAGGTGATTCTCACGCGGAAGATACCGCAACATTTAACACAGAATTAAACAGACACCATAAATAATTTCCAACAGAAATAAATCCTTCTTGATGAGACGACACCCAAACAATTCATAAATGTACAAGTTTTTAAACGACGCGACGAAGGAAGTGTATTAACCTTTAAAATATATCAGTAAGGTTGTTCACTTTGAAATATTTGGTTTATAATCCTTTAAACCGCAAATGAAAATTCAATGAAAACAAACTTTCATATACATTTCTTAAATCAGACTGGCAGAACTTCCATAAATTTTAATTGACAAAGGCTGTGGTGTGATTTGACTTCTTAATAATTTGGTACAAACTATGCACACTTAGTGCTAAGAAAAAATTCAAACAATATACAAATAACTACAAGATTTATCTTAAAAAATCTAAATACGTAATGCAAAACATTTCACACTTGATAGAAATTGAGGCTATCGTTTTATACGTTATAATGAGTTGTATCAAATAAAAACATAAGTATTCCATTATCAAACTTTACTTATAGGGTTACGTGTTATTTATTTTTTATATATAGGCTGCCAAAATGACTCTGCCCTGCCTGATGGAAAGCATGAGCAGAGTCCAAGAGTGGCGGTCACCATCCTCAAAACGAAAAAGAACAATTCAGCACGGTGACCCACACTATGGCGGCCTGGTGAGATGCTTTTTAACGCCCCGCTTAAAGGACCCGGGATCATAGTGGGAAGGAAACACATGCGCTGGTAGTGAGTTCCAGGTTTTGACCGCTCGGCACAGGAAGGAAGCACCGAGGCGATGAGTCCGAGAATGTATGTCTTCCATTTTAAAGCGGAAGTCTCCAAGGCCGTGTTGTTTTGTAGAGGAAGGGAGAGGGGGGATCACGATGATCAGTGACGGATAAGAATACAAAGTGTCACCCCGTGGTCACCACAGGTGACCCAAATGGCGACTAATCGAAAATCTACGTAGAATTGTTATCCAACGTAGATTTCAGTGTGAAAAGAAAGAAAACTTGAAGAAAACCCTTTTTTTACGTGTGGAACCCCCCTCGGGCCTTCACCCCACCGGGGTTTGCGGCGGGAGAGATCCGGGAACCGCTTTTTAACGCCATCCGGGTTTGAAGCAAAAGAGACCAACCCGCCTGGCCAGCATGGTATAAGTATGCCTAAAACCTACTTTCGAAGGAGAAGCTGTATGTCCAGTAGTAGTCTATTAAAAGCTGTTGACATCAACAGCTGTGAAGACGACGTGATGACTTATAGGTTAGTAGAGGATATTCATTGTTCAAAACGTTCTCTTAACTTATCTTATAAATATACAATAGTTTCTATAGTAAATAATCTACAACACTAAGAACTATAAAAAACTCAGCGTTTTCTTTTAACACGCCAGGAAAACTATTTATGTCTCGCTTTATTAACTTCAGGCTAAGAGCATCTGCCGAGTTGCCCTTTATGTGCCGACTGGCTGGGACGTGTGTTAAATAAACGTTTATTACAGTAGTCAAACTTAGCACTAACGTTATAAATTTATTAACACCATATATCACCAATTTATTAACACCATTGATCATATTTTTAAAAGTAGTTTTTTTAAAGTAACTAGTTTGCCACTTCCCGTTTGTCTTACCAAGCGCAGAATTCTATCTTTTTAAATATACTATAATTAAATTAGGTCTTACTACAGGTCATAATCTTTGTGTTTAAATTACATTGACATAATTTATATCGCATATATAAATAACAGGTTCAATTCGAAATGAAACGCTGTCTTCAAGCGCCGTCTCAGATATTTTTTGGACCTTATACACTGAAACAAAACCTTAAATTAAAGGAATCTTTTTGTTTTAAGAATATGTATATCATTTTTATCAGGTATCGTAATACGTGCTTTCTTGAATCCAGACATTCAAATGCAACATGAAGGGTACAGAAGCGCTTCAAATAAATGAAGTGCTGATTAACTGACTCTCCTGTACAGTGGTCGTAATAAAGCTGCCCTTTTCAGGTTTATTGCGTCCGTCTCCACGTGGCGAGGCGTGATACGTCTGCCTTTTGTCTTAGTCACAGATATTACTACACAAACAAATCAGGAAAGAATTATACCATGCAACTATCAACAATTTTTTGTTAGTGTCTGGTCTTTATAAGTATTTTGGTAATTTTAGGCAATAATTATAGACCAACAAAATATTTTAATATGTAAATTTAAATGACGTGTTAAATTAAGTAGCCAAAATATATTTTTTTAATAAAAATAAATGTTCATTATTGGTTAATAAACCATCATGTATCATCATCATATACCAATAAAGTTTTCATGATGTATGTACCCAGTAGTATTAGTCGTTAGACATAGTCGTGGCATTTAGCAGCACTTCCTGCATATATCATTCAGCCTCGCAAATCTCTGAAGATATTACGTAACACGCATCATAAACTAGCCGAGTTTTGGTTTAGGAAGTAGTTTATAATATGGTTTATTTTGCATCAGCCAGTGCTAGTCATGTTAAATAGCATTCAAAATAACTTAATATAAATGAAAATTAAACTTACTATGTTTATCATTTCAGTATTCATATCCTTGAATATCCTAAAAGTAGGTATTTATAAATGAAATCCATTAAGGGATCATATATATACGAATATACTCCATAATCATGAATTCAAAAACAAACAAAGCCTCGACGCTGTTAGGTAGGTTGATGTCGATGTGAAATTCAACTTTTTTTTCATTGCAAACGACCAGACGTATCACTTGATGATGCCCATGGACACCCGAAACACCAGAGACGTGATAAGTGCGTTGCCGGCCTTTCAATTTGTTTACACATACAATGCCCTCTTTCCAAACTTTTATCTTTCCAAATGAATAACTTTAAAAAATTTATTGGTTTCAAATTTCTTTCTATTTACAGTCAGCATGGTACTAAAATGGAATTTCTTAAAAATTGCTTAGATTTAGTTCGAAAATAAATGCACACATAATGTACACGATATCTGAAACTTACATTTTAAATGAAAATGATATACTACGAGTCAATATAAATTATTTTAATGAACATTTGGCATAGAAAATTCATTATTTCAACGTCAAGAAGCGGATGGTAAAATGCTAATTATCTACGGTCACATATATTGAAAAACTTTCATTATTATTTCCTACTGTCTGTCTCTATATGATCTTCTATCATATAACGCAAATGCAATGAAGATTCAAGTATTTTTTGTTCTGGTAATATGTTTTTAAAAGGATTTTGGAAATTCTATCTATCCTAAGTAGGTAATGTCAAAAACGGCCTGAATAAAACGGTGTATTACTCTTTCGACTGCCATTATTTGAGAACCTTTGGTTTGAGCATTGTAAGCTATTCCACTTACAGTACCAACAGGTATACATATTAGCTTGGAGGAGAACATTTTAGGTTTTTTTTTATCAAAAGTCTAATTTTCGAATATCAACTTGTCCAACTGTGCCTAAACAATTGTTTCAATATAGCTAATGTGTGTGTATATTTAATTTATTATTGCTACATTCATTGCTTCCAACGTTACCTACATTCTGAAAGAAAATAATTTGCTGTTTGCTTCGCGGTCCAGTGAAGTTGTGTTACATGTGTTATAAGCTGTTAGATCAGATCAGAGAGGCTGGGTACTAAGAAATGTGGGCGGAAAGTGGGACGATAGTTGGCGGCCGTGGCGACGTGAACTCACCGTGATCAGGGCCGGGCAACGGCCCTGGAAAGATAGATTCTAAGATTGATCGTATTAAAGATAAACAAATTTAAAGTTTATTACATAAGCATTGTAATATAAACTTGTGTCCTCATTTGAACATGCTTAAAAAATTACAAAAGTATGCTTTTAATACAATACAAAGGCATGATCGCCATATATTATCATTGAATGTCGTTTTTTTAAGGAAAAACTTTGATTAAGTCTACGAATAAGAAATAAAAAAGTATAAATGAATTTATTTCGTGTATTTGCCATTACATAATCTGAAAATGTCAATGCTGCTGCAATCAAATTCCTTTAGCCTTGGGACATGCAAAACGGTTATATTTTGTAAGAACTAAAACCATTTTTAATTTTGACCCCTTTGAAAACGGTTATAAAATTATATCCTTCATATTAATTCTTAACATTTCTCTTTGGTTTTCGGTTATAAATACGTACACCGCTCTAACCGCTCAAAATCCAATCATAGCTCGACATTTTAAGCCTTTGAATAGGATCGCGTAGTCTATCCCAATGGTATAACCCGTTTTATATTACGTTATGCCTTATAGCTATTTTAGTACACCGTTTTTTTAAGAATTGAAATGTCACCATTTATTTTGAGGCTAGTTTATTCAGGAGTTTAGACTATATTCATGGTAAGATAGCCAAAGTTAAATTCCTTCAAATCATCATCAGCCTATCGCAGTCCACTGCTGGACATAGGCCTCTCCAATTTCACGCCACTTAATTCGATCTATGGCCTATCTCCTTTAAATCGTGTAGTTACTATTTGAGACTACTATTATTGTTCTCGTGTTTTTTTTTATATGCTCATGGTTATTATCGCATGTAAAAGAAATAAAATAAATAAATATTGCGAACATCTTACACACAATGCCATCTAGTGTCCCAAGCTAAGCTGAATTTACATATATATTAACATATATACTTTTTTTGTAAAAACCCATACTATGCATAGAAAACATCCAAACTCCGAAACAAATATTTGCAGATCATACAAACATTTCGTCCGACCCGGGAATCGAACCCGACACCTCAAGCACAGCATCATGGCAACTTTGGTATAAGATAGATCTAAAGGTGATTGTTACATTGCAGATAAGTCGAAATCGACTAAGTGAGCCCTTAGACGTACGAAGAACTTTAACTGCATCACTACCGAAGTGTGGTGCTTTTACTATCTTAATGGTGAGAACGATTTTGGTATTGGTACTCACTATAGGAAAGGAAATAATTGCTGCCGAAGTGTGTGTGACACCGCTAATCTCACGACCGTTACAATGTGCCGAGATGCATCGTCCTTAGGTTGTAGTTAGGTGTAAGACCCGCATTTCTTGCCAATAGCTTTTAACGGAAATAACTTTTCCATTATACAATATGAAAACTACAATTTAAGTAAATTATAGTTTTTGATTACATATTAGCTATAATGTCATTTGTTCACACTTAAAATCTTTAAACCCTTGCAATATGATTTTACAATCATGTGGGTGGACGTATCAGATTTATAACTGTTCTTTTAAACATATAGCGTTTAGCGGGGGAGGATGTACGTAGGTTACATTAATGTTCAATCGATTGACAAAATAATTCCGTCGTTAGCTTCCTCACTTAATATTGCTGTTGTAAACCTTTAGAAAAGCGATTTCAAGATAAGATCGGGTGGGATATCATTTTATTTAATCGATTTAGTCATAACTTATCCTTCAGAAGTTTCTAGAAATTGCAGCGTTTAAGCTATATGATGTAAAGTGTATAATACTTATTTTGTCGTTTTGATACTTTTGCGTAGTTATCATAATATTTATTTCATTATTATTAACTGCCAAGTATTAGATGTAAGTGTAAAATGTATTTAACTGTTATTTATTATTGTTACAGGTACTTAATATCAGTCACGAAACGCTGCACTAGTTAGGACACCCCATTGATGTACTCGTATGTAAATAATATAAGTAAGGATCGTAGCATCGGTTATATCTATGTAATATTATTATATAATATAATATATATAATATTATATTGTTAAACATTAACTCCTGTATCTGGGAATATAATTAAAGAAAACAATACAATTTTAAAATTTCATGAAGTTACAACCGCTTTCAGTATGGGTGAATAGCCTTCCCCTCGTATATGACCGTTCTTCTTGGGTTTAGTTTATTGTGAGCACGGCAAATTGAAGTATATCATAAAGAACTCTTAATGAGCTTCATTTCACTCACTGCTCAACGGTATAATCTAAATAATCATTTAAAGGATTGAGTTTTTAGTTACAATCATCAATAAGAACACTGACAAAGATGCGTATAATAGGAATAAAAAAACGCCGGTGTAAAGCAGCGCCTGCGCTGTGTTTCACCGAGTGAGTGCGGAAACCAGAACTTCCCCATCCCCTGAATGCCGGCAACGAACTTGTGACGCTGTCCATCGGCGTCGGTAATCGCTTACCATCAGACTATACGTCTATTCGTTTGCCCCCATTCCATAAAAATAACATGTCTGTAGTAGTAACTACTTGACAAAGACAGTACACTTAAACGTTCCTGGGCATACAATAATAAAAAAATTTAGAAAATAAAACATTGTCAGTAAATATTATAGTCATTCAAGCGAGGTTTAGGCACTTACAATAAAAGTTTGAACATGAACATAAATTTACGTAGACATACGTTATGTTATTGTATTGTGTATTGTTATGTGTTAATGTTATGTTGCGTACACGTAAGGCATAAAAAATAATGACGATTCTACGCTATTACGCTATTCGGACCTAGTTCCGTCTACGTACCCCTAATATATGGTAAATTACATACGTTATCTGTATATCTGTCATATAAATAGTACTTCTATTTATAAAACTAGTATAAAGTACGTCAAACGCCTGTGATGTAACGCCTTAATCGCGGCCTTGGAGTAATTACCGACGGAATAAAGTTTACGGAAGTATGTATTTATAGTGGAAAGCGGAACTGCTTCATACACCGTAGTAAAACTATTTTCTACGCCTAGTTTATACTGATATATAGGAATAATCAGCACCATTGATATTACGTGTAATAAACTTACATTCATACGATATGTCTATAGTTTTAATTTTTATGAAAAATAAAATATGAAAGTAATACTGTGGGTTGTGTGGCACGACGTGTATGTGATGTAGAGAAGAAAAAGTCAGTCTCGAGACCATCAGAATACTCTATCAGTCACACACCAGTCACACCACATCAGTCTTCTTCTGAAGTACACGCGTAACTTTACAATAACTATATGTTTCGTAAAAAAATATTCTAAACATAGCACTCAATGATCTTTTTTATATTCTTGAGTATGTATTTCTCATATTAATACGTGAAGCAAAAAACAACGTACTTTTTGTAGAAAAAAAATGGAACAGTTAAAGTATATAAACAGGAAGAATTCAGAAACTTTAAAAAAATCATGAATTTTGCTCGGATTCCTACCAATGGCATAATAAATGGAACACAATAATGAATAGAAAAAATTATCGATTACTATCCTTAATCCACACGAACAAATACATTTATTGTTCTGTTTTCGGCTTATCGGTTCCTTAACTCATTACCATCAGTCGTTCATGTGCTTTTTGCGTTGTGCAAATCTGTGATTCTGAATATCCCTTTACAAATGAATAAACCCTGATTTGACATTTGCAAGTACCCATCGCTGCATCCTAAGTACACTGACATTTAGCAATTAAATTTATAAATGTAACGAGACCAAGGCTTACTTATATTGAGAACTTCTAAAATTGAATGTAGGTGAATATATGTCAAACTATTGTGGAACTCTGTTAACAACTTCTCGGTAAAGATTTAAATATTAGTAGGTATTAACATTTATGATTGTCTGATGGGGTCGTTTCGTCCCTGGAAACTTTGACTCACAGAAGTCGTCAGTTATTTCTTGACTATTTGTTACCCAATAAAAGAAATTGCCAACCTATCTATTTTTTGAGGTTACAACATTTTGGTAATGGCTTAGAAATGCGGTGACAGTTGTTCTGGTCCGCTAAACAAATATGTATATAAATATATCAATTTGCAGAATTATAAATGCCGATTTAAATTGTTCTAATGTGACCATTAGTGTCATATATAAGTATCTAATTTGTATAAATCAAAGACATGCAGATTTCAATTTTTATTTCTAAACTAATTGAACACTTACATACAAAAAGATTTCTTATTCATGTTTTTGTCTAATAGTTTATTTAGATACGTGCCGTGAGATTTCAATGAAAGATTTATGCTTTTTTCTTGAAACTTTTTGATGTTAACATGTTTATATTGAACTCGTTTAGTATTTTTTATATTAATCCGTATATTATGTACCATATTAATATTTAGTTGGTATGTATGTTATCGTAATATGATAATAATGGTTTGAGTAACTGTTTATTTTGCGCTATTTCACGTTTATAAAAGTGAAATGATCGAGAAATACAAAAAATACTTGTAAAAATAAAATTATACAGTTGTAGTTAAACCAAAAACTTCAAAGATAAATTCAATTCATAAATAAGTTCCACTCAACCAAAACACATTAGACCAGTTCTATTTACACCTTTTAATTAAAAAGACAAATATCTCTCTATCCGATAGAACAAAACCCCATTAAATGGTTGATAAATATGTTTTGTATTAATCAAATGCTTAAAATACAACGAAACTGAGACACGGTTTATATTTACGTTCCATAGGTTATTTATACTGCTTTCAAATTAGGGTGTCCACGTGTTTATAAAAAAGTTACAATAGATTTTTTTTGATCATTTATATTTGATTTATAACGTTGTTTAGACCCATTAACTTGTGTAACGAATAAACTACAAGTTGTTCCGTGTTTCTTGTTTACGTTTCATTCAACTCATTTTGATCTCTTAAAATACCCTATCTCTCACCTCCAAACATAGACGAAGTAGATATGCTTAAATAACTAATTATTTACATTTATGTAACGAAAACAGCTAACATACTTACAGACTTTCACATTTCTAATATGAGTATGGAAATATAGATAGAAAAAATAATTTATCGTCACAAGTATGTAAATAGAGAACATGAATAAATAATACCAGATAAGTGCGAGTCTCACTCCGAGGTCGCTTTTATGATGTGTAGATAGTTCGCCAATCTCGAAAATCGATACTCTCTCATGCATCCATTGAGGAGAGAAGAACCATGAGTTTATTTAATAGATCCATATATTTAGGAGAGACATATGTGCATTTATTATGATTGATATAAGTCAGTTTTATAAATTTTTGAATTTTGTTAAGTTGCACATAGAGAAATAAAACGCGGCAGAAGTTTATTATTAACAGATATGCCAAAAGAGATAAATTAAGCAAAGTTCTTGAGATTTATTTGAATTTATTTGAACTTCCCAAATAGTAGAAAAATACAAAGTCATGTCCGGATAAAGGAAAACGAAATAAACGTGTCAGGTGCCACATTACAATAAATAATAAGAAACACGTGGTGACCCTACAATAAGGTCGTATCTACTGATTTACCGTTCACCACTGCGCGGTCACATATAACGCAGTTTTAGAATTATTACCCACACTGTCAATAAATTGTGGGACAAAGAAATGCACCAGCCGAGGTCTTCGCAAAGGACACCGGTAACATCAACGTTACATAAACTATATTACGTCGAAACCGAGGCCGAGATATTTATATTTTGTTATAAAACTTATATTGTTATCATAGCCTGTTAAATTATTTTAACTCATCTACGACAAATCCAAACAAAGAGTAAGGGTAATAATTTTGACAGGCATAGCCTTCCTATGTTTGTATGTCTCACAGTAGCTTTTACCGTGGGAGAGCCACGCTTCGGCACGCATGGGCTCGCTCATCCGGCGTGAAACAGAGCTTGCGCTGTGTTTCAGCGAGTGAGTGAAGATACCGAAGGCCCATATCTCAATGCTCCTCCTTCCGGTGACGCCTCTGGTGTTGCGGGGGTGGTCATGAGTGGCGGTAATCGCTTACAAGCGATACGTCTGCTCGTTTGCCTCATAATCCATAAAAAAAGTAGCGCCACTACTGAACCGATTTTAATGAATGAGATTATTATAGATTCATAATAATGAAAGACGTGGCTATTTTTATTAATGTTGAATAACAATACAAAACTAAGCCTATATTCTATAACATAGATCGTTGAACACTAAGGTGTCGATATAAAAATTTAAACATTGTGGGGCAAATTGAACTTAAGCTTAAATTGAACACCTTACCTCAATGTCTATCATTAACTGTACCTAAGTAATAACACGTTTATTATAAAAATAATATATAAGATATTGTTAAGAACATTTTAATGTTTTTATTTTTTTTTACTACACACATAGATAACCAAGATGAAACTCGTCTGTTATCTATTACAATTTTTTCATTTCTAAAGATGAGTTTCGTCTGCCATTGCATTCGCACAATATATTGGAAGTTATTTGCAATTATAATAAATTTAAAGGAAACTAAACTGTAACAACAACATAATTAAATATATTCCGGTCCGATAAAAAGATATAAATTTTATAATTTAGAACTGTTTACATAACAAATTATTTAGATATCCCACAGTTTTCATACTACGAGCTTACTAACCGTTAACGAGATCAAGGCAAGTTTACACATTGAATTAGATTTATACTCTTTGTTTCCGTAAAAATAACAAAAAGTTAATTAGTATGATCCTAATATCCTAATAATTCATGATGTTGACCTTTGTGAGAAATAGTCATTTTATGTTTGCGGCTCCTAATCGTAGCCCTAGCTCCTAAATGTAATAACTTGAGAGTAGAAAATCTCAAGTTATTTAATTACATACCTGAATTTATGATTTAATAGTAGTATTTTCTTTGTCTGATAATTGAAATAAAATAAAAACCACACTTATAAAAAAAGGAAAAATAATAATAAAAAACTAAAAATGCTGATATGTTTAATTCAGTATAATTTGAGTGAAAATTTATAATAACAACGTACATACTAAGTATCTATAAACCAGTCCCTGTACTGGAACGAGACATCTTGCCCACAATCCCGTAATCAGTTCGTAAGACAGTTTTTTAACTCGCAGTGCATAATTATATTGCATCTAATAGTATCGTCCGACAAACAAAGAACAATATTCACAGCTGTTTCTTTCACCTTGCTCGTTGCAATAAAACTTTAAATAGATATTTAAAAATGAAACGCTAGCCATGAAACATTTTATATGTCCATGCGGGATCAAGTTTATAAAATGTATGCAAAACTTAGGTTCATATATATTTAAGAATAACCAATGGTAATAATATAATAGCAATAATAATGATAATAATTTATTCTTTGCTTTAAAATTGTTTTTAAACATCTTACAAGTACATAATTTCACAACTGTATGTATCGTGGTCAAGTTTATATATGTTGATGACACCTGTACTAATGCAAGCATTGTATCACAGGTGCCAGAAGCAAAGTAAAGTTTAATGCAAGTAGAAACAATGCATGAGACACTTATTGTTCTTCACTTTTTCTACTTTATTATATTACTCAATTAATTATCTGCCAAAATCAATATACATGAAAAGAATTCATCGTAGTTTATAGACAAGGAAATTTACGATCACAGAAACATAATATGCCCTTGAATGTAACACTGAAGGGAAACAGTGACCTACATAAATCAAGTCTTGCATTGAACTTAACAAATACAATATGCGTACAATGTGTCTAATTTTGTTGTAGAGATGTGTGGACTAATTTCTATTTCTTTTTCAATGTGATGCACCGAGGTCATCATTATTGGGTTCATAAATACTAAATACCTGAAAATAAAGTATGTAGTTCTAGTATGTTTACCGACACTTCCTATGCCGTGTTTCCTTCTTTACAAATCTCTCAGAAGGCTTCTCTCGATGCTCGCTGTATTGTCAATCCGTCTTCTACGAATTCTTCGAAGCCAGTTTTCAGTAGAGATACTATGGCTGAAATAATGTTGATAAATACAAAAATGGAAATTTTATGGTGTTTTGAATATGAGGCTAATCAAATTGGAGACTTTTAAATTTGGATTCTATATCCAAA
Source organism: Hyphantria cunea (assembly GCA_003709505.1). NCBI lineage: Eukaryota > Metazoa > Arthropoda > Insecta > Lepidoptera > Erebidae > Hyphantria > Hyphantria cunea. The sequence continues at coordinate 136,949 of PKRV01000868.1, read as the reverse complement.
TTTAAAAGTCTCCATCCGATATAAATTTGAACCCTCCTCAATTAACTGTCTTAATTAATTAATCACTCAAGTATTACTTCATAAACAACACCTATTAACCAGATAAGGCTAAATATGGAATAAATACTGTCTATACTTATTTAATACTTTATAGCACATGACTATAATTATGTTATCTTGACGTTTTTAGGTATACACTTATATATATATATATATATATATATATATATATAAATAAGTTCCTACCTTCGTGAGAAACTTATCTGTAACCGATGAAACAGGGCTATAATAGTTTTGTTTACTTGATTAGAGAAATAGATCTAGTAGAAATATGAGCAACAACAGAATAGGCTCCTATTTTAACTATACGTTGAACATAAATGTTGAATAATGTCTTTAAAGATTAATGTTTAGCTTTAACCTACACCCGATCTAGCCAGGATTAGGCCCACGTCTGCATTCAGTCTTAGATTAAATCTGTCATCAGGTGTCTTCGTGACATCTTAAGGTTAAATGATTGAAGAAGACCTTAACATCCTTCATATTTCTCTACTGTTTATATTGCTTATTTTATTGAGAATCGGAATGTGAGGATGTCAATATTTAAATTATTAATAGGTATAAGCTAGGCTAAATGATTGCAATCCGATTTTAGTGGAAAGAGACCTGTATAATCTCACTTATGTATAATTCTGTTTTTTAATTTAAAGAATAAATAGTTTAAACTGATATTCGCCAAAAATTTGGAATACATTAGACGACACTACTGTGAGTTAAACTAAGCATTCCTTATGGTATAATATTGGATCATGGTCGGAATCGCATTTAAGGTAGATTTTTAATCACATACATTCACAATACAATAATGAAAGAGTTCAAATATCGAAAGGCAAATAGATGACGACCTTAAATTGTTTTTAAACATCCAGGCTAGTTACAAGAATTGTCGTTCTTTGGCTGGACATCTTGTTGAAGTTGATATTAGCTTTCTCTACTATTTATGCATGAGTTTAAACTCCTAAACTTCTTATTAACAGGAATCTAGCTGAGTCCTTCCTTTACTTTTGTTTCGTTTTCTTAGTTGTTACTCTTAAATTCTCTTTACTGATAAAATAACATGATAATAGCCGACTGCTAATAAGAAGGGAAACTATGGAACCTAAATCCGTATCAGCAAACCATCGAAACTGCTAAATGGCACAAGGTCACCTGCAATTTTCATTAGCCTTGTGATTCTTTCACATCAATTGCAATGTTTTCATGCCCATCAGAGCACGCTAGTACAGTAATATATGTTTTATACATATGTCTGTATATATATAAAAACTCGAGAGCCTGTTTTGTAAGTTTTGTATTCTCTCATATGCAGGTTCCATAGGGGAATGTTGATTCATACATTTGAATCGATCCCGATATTGCGAACGAAAATCAATTGAAAGCACATATTGCAATTAAGTGATGACTTTCAAGGTTGCCCTTTGAATGCTCTCAATGCTTGAAACGTAACTGATCCTTTTGATAACACATACTTTAAAAATAATAATAATCGAGTTTAATAAGCGACCATGTTGTAAACAACCTGAAGGTTTTCACCAAGCGTGGCGAATTTCGAAAGCTTCCGTTTAATCAGATAGAGTTAATTACTCGGTAGAGTCCCGCTGTTATTAATCGTACCACTCTACTGGGGTTTCATTTCAATGTAGGTTTTGAAAGAGAATATTGACTTTGTTGACATACTTGCTTGATTTGTTGACAACTGTTTAAGGGGTTAGTTCTTGTCCTTTGATTCTATTAGCACAGTTACACCTGCATGTTTATGGACTAATTGGATTTGTGAAATTTACCATTCAGTTGAAACAAACTGTATCACTTGTCCATTCTGCAGTAGGCTAACACAAGATTAAATAAGATGTCTGGCCTACTACAAATTACAGCACAACCAACATAATTATTACATTTACATATATAACACAGAGTGCAGCATATTTAGTTTTAAATACTGTGTTTTCACAGAAAACAAGATAGCTTCTTTAACTGCTGCACTGACTGTGGATGCAAATTTTTTGCTATAGTAATATGTGTGTGTCCGTAGTATAAATTAATGAAGTGTTTAATTCACTATTTTATATTGAACAATTAAAAAGTACAAGTGCACTTAAAGTTACGTCACATTAAATTATATCAACAAACTTTTACTACATGTTATCCAATTTAGAGTGACATACAATTTCTTTGCAATCTTATTTTGAAATCACATTTTTTACATAATTTTATTTACGTCTATAAAAAGTGGAGAATGTGACAGAGTGTAAAACTTCCAGAACAAATTTCTCAAGGGTAGATAAAATCCTCAATGAATTAAAAATAAAAATAAATGTAGTTAGAATATGAGACTACGCAATATAAGAAAAAATAGGTACCTATAAGATCAATGAATTTCTAAAATGACGATCAAATCATTAATTAAACACAACCATTTATTTTTTATCATAACACAGTTTTCTTTGAGACCATAATCCGATCAAACCATTAAAACCTCTTGAGATATTGATATTCCAGAAGGTTGGAATGGTTGGAGGTGAGAAGTTGACCTTGAAACTAATCCATGCTCTTGGAATCACTATCACCGTTAATTTTGTAAGTTTTAGTAGTTTATATTGGACCTATCCATTTCGCGGATCAGTTTTTATGATTAATGATGGTCAAAGTATTTGTACAAATCCATATCGTTCATTTGTCACCATCGATCCTAAAGTTTGGACAGTGACGGATAGCTCATATTTAATTACTTTCTCTTTTATACTTTATTCCTTCCTTTCACAGTCACCATTTGTACAGCTTTAAACATGTAAGTAGTTCTATAATTAATTATGTCTGTTACAAACATTACAAAGACTAATCATGTGAAAGTAGGTTTTTCTATCAATAGTAAACATTCAACAAATTTTAATACTAAGGGAACCAACGAAGTCAAGCATTGTCTCGAGTAGTTTAATTCTTCCAATTTGTTTAAATGAACGGGTTGCAATGTTGTTCCTGAAATATATCAGGTCACAAAATACATATTTTTATATTAATTTCAATATTTTATATTTCAGATGTTTGTCTTAAAATTGAATATTCTTAACATTTTCATTAAACTTGTCCATAACATAGGTATATTTATTATCATCAAAATTTGTACATTACAGCGAATAAATTCATTATATATTTTATAAATATTAGAGTAATAACACCGGCACACAAAAAAAAATTAAGTAGAATGTGCATTTGACCGGACCTACCTACGGGTACGTATTTTAGTCCGCTGAATCCGAATTCGAGGTCAGTTTATTATAACAATGATTATAATCATTGTTATTTCATATGAGAATAGAAAGTTATTGCAGATAAGTAAAACATAAATAGCAATTGTTACTTCCTACCTAAGTTTTCCTTGAAAATGGCAAAAGTTCCTTGTTTAAAAATGAAAAGGAATCATTTACGATTTCCTTAGCATATAATTATGGTTTCACTAGAAAATAAATCACATACTATATCATACGACGACACTCTAAACGTCGGGGCGACACTAATACATTTCTAGTGAAAAAAAAATGGTCTAATTGGAAGTTGTTGGGCGGCCGAGGGCGGGCGGGGCGGCTTTCCGGAGTTAGGGAAAACGCGATACGTACTCCGCATTCGCACCGCTGTCGCCCTGGCGGTCGCACGCAATTCGCAACGCAAGCATTCCTCGCGTATTACGTTACATACATATGTGCTTATATTCGTGAAGAGTGTACAACAAACATTTATTTATTAATAATTTAGAATTAGTGTAAATGAGAATTTTATTAAACTGTTGGTTCAGTGCCAGTGTAAAATGACATTAGATAGGGGTGACAGTTTCGTTAACAAGATACAACCGGCATCCTCTGTGTCCTGTTTGTCACAGTGTCAAAACATTTTCGGGAAGAGGCTAAAACGTTGGGGCTCCACAGGATCGTGGGTAAGAAAGAACATAGTTAATACCGGAAATACGAGACTACGTGGATTTACGGATTCTATATTATCCTCTCGTCCATCTGTCTCCTGTTTGTTTTAGGTAGGATAGAGAGAGATTATATTTGCCTAGATGTATTATATTAAACAAATATTTGTTTTGCTGGTTTTTACATTTAAATTAACTCCTTAATTTTACAAGGTATAGATAGTAGGACCGGGGCTGTAATAGTTGACGATAAGAGCTATATATTCAGGGTTTTAAACAAAAAAGAAGCCCACGATTAATGTTATTCAACTTGTTATGTTATCTTACACTTTATGACGTGTGCAATGTTACACTTACTTTATATTTGTATTAAATTAAAACATTGTGAAAACAGTTTGTATGACACATTTCTTAAAGATTTCACCTTACTGTTTTTAATGGTTGCAACGACTGTTTTGTTAGCTATTTTACATTGAATAAAAAAATATAATTAAGTAATAAGGTAACTCCAGCTTAGACGAAGATGAGACAAATATACGCATACAAAAGTACGTTGATTTAAGGAACTAATCACTTTTTTGTAAAAGTTTATTGTCAAATTAAAATCAAGATTTAAACGTGTATTATAAATTTGTGTAGGCTTCATATCTAAATCAGTGATAACTACTCGTAACGGCGACACTAATGCGATCTTATCACTAAAAGCAAACTCTTCTAGTTTGGATCAATGTTTTAGATGAGAGTTTTTATTAAGGTTAGATGAAGTGAAGGTTAGAAGAAGACAAGAAGTAAACAGTAAAGTGCATTATGAAGAAGTATGAACCAAGTAAACGGTTCTAATAAAGTTCTCCAATAAAAGACGAATGACGGAATCACTTTATATTAGAAAATTAGATATCCATTTATTTGCATTTTGTAATAAATACATGTGTGTATATATAATAAACATCAACAAGGACATATTTGAGTCTAAAAATCTATTAATATTTAGTTTCTCGTTGTTGTATGTGTTTGGCACGTACCTTTATAATTATATATTTACTTTGAATGTTATGTATGTATTATTCAATTATGTTTAAACTATTGTAGTGTGAATAGTAGTAATTACGTAGAGCAGTGGTCATACGGACATTTCTTATGTAATAATAATTGTATAACAAATTACTAGTATTGTTTATACATATCAACACCAAATGGATTGCGAAACATAAAAATTGAATTATATAAAACCGTAAAAGAATACTTTTACTATGAATACACTTTGATAAACACTTCTTTTAGTCTGTAATTGCAAGTCACGTAACCTACACTACAAAATTAATGTTAAAGTTGCACACAGCCAAGAAACCTTTAAAAGCTACTCTATACCTACAGACTCGACGCTGCACGAAGCAATCCGTAAGAGAACAAAATTAAAAGACACAGTAACCTTTGACTAAAATGCCCATGAGCGGGTCAATGTCAGAAAAACTGTTATTCGTGGTAGTGTAAAGATTCTTTAGTGACTATATATTAAGTAAAAAGTAGGACACTATGTAATATTAAAACAAATCCATTGTGCAGACCATTGTAGTATTATCAAATACCTAAAAAATCTTCGTATCATTTTGCAAAACTAATTGTTTTTCGAATACAATTATAATTGTTCCACTTTACTATAGAAATTGGGTTAATTTCCTACCCTAAACGAGTGTTGAGAAGTCGATCATGAGTAAACAGAGTGCGTAAAACCAAATAATCATTCGAATATGTACAGAATATATATATCCATATAAAATCGAAGCCCTGTAAGGCTCCAATCGAAATGGCCGAGGGTGGCCGTCGTGCGACGATCACGTGATAAGCACGCGACCACTACGTCATTTCCGATCGAACCTTCGGCTGTCGCTTAATTGAAGAGACTAGGGTGAAATTCCATAAATGCCTACATAAAGCGTTATAAAACTTTGTGCTACGCATTTTTCTCATTTTTATAAAAAAACGTCTTATATTTACTTGCCTAAAAAATCCAAAACAGGACAAATATAAACAATCGCTCAATAATTCGATATTAGAAGCAGTGTTATAGTTATGTACCTACTAGTATTTTATTTAGGCTTTTGTTTGTCAAACAATTCTAGTCACAATAATCATATTTCTAAAAAAAAAGTTTTTAATCCGGCGATATGTTTAGGAACACGGTGCACCGACCACTGGCACTTGTCAATATTAATTGAGACTTGAGACTTGTTTAGAAATTTTACTACTCCTAAAATAACAACGACAGTCCGAAACAAAATGACCCATCGCTCTGATCTCGTTGTCGGTCGTCACACTCTATGATGAATACATTTTGACAATCATTAATATGACATTTACATATATCTATAAATAATAATATCGATCACACCTCTGCTTCCTTAGGAGTTGGGTCGAAGGCACCCATTTTTATCATTTTGTAGCGATCTACTCTTCTTTGAGGAACACGTAAACCAAAAACCACTGATCATTAACCTTTATTTTTATCGTTGCATTATACAATAATGTAAATCGAGATTCGAATTTGTAACAAAATTGAATAAAATTATATTGCGATGAACTACTTTTCTGTGTGATTTTATGATGCAATTATTACATACTATTGTATGTTTAGCCTCAAATAATTGATAGCATAATGTTAGAAATCGCGAGCTAAATAAAGAATATTTAATATTGTCATTGCGTAATAAAGCTTTGCCTTTACATCTATTTAATAAGTTATAGAACATATTATATTAAAAATATATTTTCGCCTAAATTTGAAGCAATATTTTTAGTTTTAATACCAATTTATTACTAATACTGTAAAAACATTATCCTTACTGATAATTTGAAATTCCTAGACACTTGGTTAACATGCTGCATATATTTAAAAACAGATATTTTATGCCGCACTCTTTGGCATAAAATATAAATATTGGGCACTGAGTAATGACCCTTAAGATTTTATATGTCCAATATCATCAGTTTTATTAGCTAGTAGAGTTTAAAGTTTATTATAATGGACTTTTATGTCAATGCTTCTGCTAGTAACCAAAGACGAACTATAGGTGTTATATTATTAGTGTCGAAATTGATGAATTTATTCGGTAATGTTAACTGGGATTTGTTAATGATATTTTAATTCAATTTAACCTGAATGTGCACATTATCGCGCTGTGCTCTTCCAACGCCGTAAATCAAATCTCTCATTGCCTATTATTTTCAAACAGTTATCAGTTGCCAAAATGTATTCCTCATCGTATATTACTACTCACATACGCTGTCGTTTGTTTACGAGTTGTGTTGTTAGAAGAAACTATGGAGCTTTTATCGGGGCCAAAATTTCAACGCGTTACTATGTAAAATATTTTAGAATTTGAAAATCTTCCCGCTAAGAGCCAAATGATTGAACAAGACTATCGATAATTGTAAACGAAGCTAGTTGAAGAATTCTTCTTTATAAAATATTTAATATCAACTTACATATATTTTAAACCATAGAAAGTCAGCTATTTTGCTCGTTCGTAATATAAGGATAATAAACAAGTAGATGGAGGCTAACGCTCCCGTGTGCCGTGGAAGTGACCGGGTCTATGGCGGGACCTTGCTTCGAGCTAAACTGGTCCGAAGTGCGGGCGCGACGCGACGACTGGTTTCGCGACCGTCAGGTGCGACCGACGTTTTACGTAATTTCGCAATAATGTCATTATCACTTGTATTGATGTACTCTCTCTCACAAAATAATTTATAGTATTTTCAACAGCTTCCTTATCTTACACTGAAACAAAACTTAAGTACATATATATGTACAATACAAATTGAAAACGGCCATTAAAATAAATTATATATGAAAATAGCAGTTCATTCACCTAAGTCATAACCACAGATGTAATGCTTGAAAATCCATTTACAGTAACCACATAATAACGTATCGCTTCGTTCCTTAGTATTCTCACTTCCCATCAATAGTTATTTACGAGATGCGTTCGATGCTAAAACTCGGTAGATTACTTGATACACAAAGTAAACGCAATTTATTCTTTGTCTGTACATGCTGACGCTTAGAAGAGAAGACGCGTAGCAACAAAAGCATTATTTTTAAACTTCCAAGAGTAATCGATAAACTGACGATAATATCCTATAAATATCTACCCCCACGCGCATCATGTCAAGGTTCACGCTATATTTACGTTTTCCTACCACCGTGTAATTAACAAATTCCGCCCAAACACATCAACCTGTCTACCATCTAATTTAGGTACAATTTTTTATGATTTATTACCGCAAAAGCATTCATACGTACAAACAAGTTTACTATATTTCTGTTCTTTAGCTTTGTAAATTCTAAAAGCTGACAGGTATTTAAATAATAACAGCTAATTGCGCTAAAGAGAAAGTAAAATTAATGATAGACAGAAACATACAAAGACTAGTTATGAATCGAAAGGATTATCAAATATTCAATAATAAATTACAATTCCCTAGCTAAACACCGGTTGCCTTTGTATTATGCAGAAAAGTGAAAGTACATAATAATATCAAAACAATAGAGACTACAATTTCCCTTGTTATTTTCTTGGTACATTTAACGTAGGTACATAATGTTTGGTACTGAATCCATAAAATATGGTTATTACCGAGTGATAGATGTACTCTTTATTTTATACGTAACAAAAGATAGCATAATTTATTTCCTAGTCAAAGATATACAAAATTTCTTCTCAAGCAACTTTGATTTGGTAGGTAACATCAGTGATAGGAGTTAAAGTGCGATCTCATGATATTCAGAGACATCTGTTTCTTCTTTTGATGTCATTATAAATTCGTATTTATTACTTACACTAAAGTTAAGACAGACTCAGATGAAAAAAAACTATATACCTGATAGAAAATCACTACGTAGAAGAGAGTTCAAGATGAGCAGGAGAGATAAAAATGTCCAACTAACTCGAGTTTACATAAATCCAAGTAAACAGTTGAATGGTACAACATGTCAATACTATCCTAAACCAAATAAACTTTCTATGATAAAAGCGATTGATTTACGATAGAAGGACCTAACAAAATATTTACTTATCGTATCTCTTTTAGTGAGATGTATATTCGTCACTTAAAAAAATCTACTCTCGTTAAATATAATTTTTTATAAAAATTTCAAATATTGCGGAACCAATTTATAGTAATTTAACTAAGAAAGCAATATAAAGATGCCAAGAGACTGTAATTATCTCTCAATCGTTATTAAACATGTTGTTAATTATTTGTATTTAATATAACATTTGGATAAAAGTTCTTAGCTTGGTTCCATCAGTCAATTAAATGAGTTTAAATAAATTGCTATCGTTACTTGTAAACGGTGATTTTTGCCTCACAATAGAAAAGTTGGGAAATAAACGAAACATGGTTAATTATAGCAAACAGTCTTGTGACATACAGCACGGTGATTGTCTAAACACATTTTGTCTGTAACCCGCCTGTCTACACTGTTTGGAGTAGTGCCCATCCTGTGCAAACGTAATTGCCAAAACTTACCGAGACAATGTGACGGGCACTATTTATAACCTTCTTTATCGCAATAACGTTGAACTGTTTACTTCTATGATACTTGCGTTTAGTCGAGGACAAATACCAGGTGTCCTTAGAACCCTTATCGATCACAATCTTGCCCTTTAAGTGGCGCGGAAAATTTATGTAGTGGATTTAATAGTAGCCCAATTTAGAATGATTTCGTGTCCAGACGCCATCCGAAAACGTTTATATACAACCTCTGCTTTCGTGATGCCAAATTACAGTTCATTTTAGATATTAAGAAAAAGGAGAAAGTTCATCATAAAATCTTAATGGTTTTAACATGCCTAGAAAGAAAGTGTGCAGTACACATTTATGATTAAAAGTAAATTTATGTTGCGGATTAGATTTTTAGAAATACGTACTTGTGTAGATTACTCCTGTCGTAATTTTCTCATCATTACAAGAGATTTTCTTATTTGTTTCATTTCCTGCATTAAAAAAGGTGTGGTAATACATGCCAGTGTAGTTCAACAAGTCGCGTACGTAACCCAGTGTCCGTTTTTCATTTATTATCTTTCTTTTTACAAAGACACGATGTAATACAAAATGCATTGTAAAACTCAGCATATAGTGAAGTATTAATTTCAATATAAAATTCAAACATCTATATTACTTATTAATAATGCCATTTGATAAATGTCTACTTCGTTAAAGATTTATTTTGAACATTAATAACAGACAGTTAAAGAACAAATACTTTCCTTTGAAGTTAATATCATCTTATTTGTCACCATCGAACTAAAAAGAAAGTTTTGACCACACCAGACATTAAAAGATAAAATTTGATTATTCCTTGAATCAATTTATACGTTCTATTGATCGACAACAACCTACAAACCAGTTGTCCCACAGCCCGTGGCTATGTTCGACTTCTTTACTTTGTGGGCTTTATTTTCCATTAACTTGACAATAAATGTAAACATAGAGAAAATTAAATGTACAATGACCGCGCAATATTTCTTGTGACTTGTTGACCAAATATTACTGAGTTTTCATTCAATCGAAGTAAATAATGACTATAGAAATAACTTTCGATTTTTTAAAAGATGTGTGAATACTCGAAGAGGTGATCAGAGAGCTAATAATACTTTAAAGCAAGCCCGGAACACTTTGATACCCTGTGTTGCTACTAAGAAAAAAACTATTAAGACTAACGGAAATACAAAAAACAGAGACTCTAGCTTATACAAAAACTCGGCTATTTAAAATAAAAATTAATAACTATATAATTAAAATTATATGAATAAAATACAATTTATTATAAATTCTATTTTGAAAACAGGAAATGTATCGTACAAGAACCACACATTGAACTCGATAACTCTGTATTGCGTCTTATTCAAAATATTGTTTCACAAAATATGAGGCCTAGAGAAAATTGTATCACAATTATATGCTTAGGCATATAATAATACTTATAGCACATATTTTGATTACTTTGACGATAGAAATAGACTTGCATGCATTGGCCTATGCATTCATTACAAAATATGCACAATGTGAGTAGGTACGTTGATTAATTCATAAAATTGTGATATCTAGAGGTTAATCTAATATATATATTTGTCTTCCATAGCTCTTAGTGTTTTCTTTTGAAGTGTATTAAAATCCGCAGAAACTACCATACTCAGTATAAGGCACAAGTGTTCATTCAATACGTATGTCCGCGATTTCTAACGTTTGTGGTTTTGCCTACATTTGTGTACTCACTGACCATAGTTAGCAGCTTTCTGCTTACTTTGGACTTAAGACCTAGTCACTAGTAACTTCTGTATTTATATTGGTCTAATTTTGAACAGAAAACATACGTTGCAGTTTTCACGTCATTTAGAAAGAGATTTCCTACAATGCAGTCGAATTAATAGATGCCAACCTTAAAAATACTGTGTTATAAATTTACATCCGGAACTTTTGTTATTTAGTTTCACATTGGTTATTGGTACAGTTTATTTAACACTGATTGTTATTACAGATAGTCATGAAAACTCGTAAGTTAGTTACACAACGTCCAGTCGGTGTGGTGTGCTCCCCTATTATCACGGCCCATTTGTTGACAGTGTGTCGTAAGCCTTACATGTGTAGCGACCCTAATATTATTGAAGGCGTGCAGTTATGCAAAGAATACTTCCATTTATACTTAGACACTTTGCGAACAGTTAACGTCCGTACATAATTCCTATAATAATATGGTATATAATATACCTACGCTAGACTTATGGGGTTCGAACGCCTGTGCTATGTTTAAACAACTAGTTAACCAAATGATCGACACTCTCGTGTCAAAAAATTAGCTTCGACATTCAACGTGGCAATGCTGCTAATCTTTTGGGAAAGCTACCAGTAGGCGATGATGTGAATGATTTTTTAACGCTTGTATTTAAATGTTAATATTTTTATTTATTTTTTTTATTTTCTAGTATTTTATATATTATAATGTGAATTGAAAAACTAACTATAATATCAGTATTTTATCTTATCAGCTATGGAGTGATCTTTTACCAAAAACAAATGTAACTTTTAAGTGCAGTCTTCCAGATCGCATTTTATACCTATATATTAAAGTTCATATTCATATATCTACGTTAAAAGTTTGCTTGACAAAATAGAAATTACTTTTTTTCATAATAAACCTAATACAATACTGGAGAGAAACACACAGATCATTGACACATCAGAAACATTAATTTGCTTGTTAACAAGAAAAATTATTGAATTGAGCCGTGTTGTCAAAGGTCACCGACTTGTCTGTCGTTTATTTAGAAAACACGCCTTTGCAAATAATAAGGCTTCACAGCCAGTGAGAGATAAATTGAGTTTTCAAGTTTCTTATAATAAATAATAATATAAGGTTACGTCGAAAATATTCAATATAAGTAATTGTTAGATGATTAATATGGAACAGACATGACGAATTGATGTTTTTAAACAAACAGTACTCAGATAAGCTTATGTTTCCGCTAGAATTTTAAAATTGGTCGGAGGATTATATATCTGCTGCTCGTAATGACTAATTAATCCTGGGTTAAACATTTAGAATAAGTATAGATAGCCCACATAATATTCATACTATATAGTACTCTATAAAGCCGGATTGTACTCCCTCTCAATATAACCACGTTTATAGGACTCAGTAAATTTACCGTATCATCCCCAATTTTTCGCTCAAAGGAAGCTTTTTATTGCTTCAATATTGAATTGCGTTTAATTTCAAAGGTCGTCGTCCTTATGATTTTCTCGAAAATTTGCGTCTAACTTTATTAATATTTATAGAATATTTTAGACAGATTTAGAAGATTGTTTAAGGAATAATAAAGTACATATTTTGTTCGAACCAATTTCCATGTATTCAGGTGGTACTAAGAACAATAAATGAGTCCCTAAATCGATGCCAATGTAAAATAAAAATAGTTTGTAATCAATAGGAATACATGAGAAGAGATGTATCGAATTATAAAAAAAAAAATGATTCTGACGATCATAATTACAAAAAAATATTACGCGATATGAACGCGAGAACATAACATACGTTGATAAAACCAGAGGATTTTTCTTTTTTTCTTTCTTTTTTTTTTTAGACAACAATTTTGATAATATAACGTTTATAACTTCCTCTTTAAAAAAAAAAGAGAACAATTGTTCGCTAAAATTTCTTAGAGCTTCAGAACGCACCTTGAACCTATCGATAACCAATCGTTTATTATATCCATCTTACAATGGAAAGGTTGGGAAGGCACGTGGCCTTGCAGACTTCGTGGAGAGGTCGCCTGTCTATTCTGCGCTTATAATGGGCAGCAGATGACACCTACGATAAGGCTACCTGAGACCTGACAGATCGCAAGGGTATGACATGCGTCACGAACAATGTCTTGACTGTCTACGTTCACAGTAAGTGTAGTGTAACTTGCAACCTGCCCAACAAACCTTGAAAATTCAAGAATTTTGCGAAGTGAACTTAAACAATCAAAATGACGTCATAATTAATTTAAATGTAGATAAAGAGACGGTTCAATGTTGTTAGAATTACCTTGTTTATTAGTTAAAGCCATTCATTTGAAGACTTTTTTTATAATTTTGTACAAAAGTTTTCACAGAATGGCAACACTAGAAAGCGGCCACAGTCAAGTCGCAGCTACCGCAATCTAAGTCTCGTTTTGTATCCTAGTCTTGCAGTATCCTTTTACTTGCCTCATCGCCCTATCGATTTTTCTTTCACAATCCCTACTTGTTTTGTCCTTTTGGCAAATGACTACATTCCCGTAGAAGATGAACACCAAGTTTGTGGACGGTCATGAAAGAAACCAGCCAAATCTTTAAGCAATTTTATACACTACGACGACACTGATTAAATTGGGCTTAATGGAAGATTAGGATAATACATTAAATGCTATCTTTTAAAGCTTTAAAAATGTGACAACACCGTTTTGATGGTAGTGTAGACAATGAATCAGTTTTGAATCAAACTCTTTTGCCCAGGTACTGATAGTGACGCAATATATTTGTTGTGCGGCAACAATTCGTCTTCGACAACGTCAACAATGAGCCAAGATCGCCTACCATTACCGAACATAGTATTGCCTTGCGCGCGCGCAATTCTTTTATTAATTATAGTAGCCAATTCAGTGGAGGATATGACGCCATGACGGCGTTGTCCGAGCGTGACCCACCTGCAAATAGGTCCACGTTGATGCCCGCAGCCCGCACGCGATCGGTATTCATCCTTGAATCGTTTGTAGTAGACACTGTATTGTTGTAGGTACGGTGCGTGTCATCCAAATATCATGGGCCTCTATAATGCCAGATTAAATATGTGAGTTTTAAATAAGGATACTACACGTTTAAATAAATTGATGTGTCCAAGACGCACCATCTTTGTTCCTTTTATTTAGAATGTGATATTTTGAAAGTCATTAAACAATATAACTTGACTTGATAAACACGATAATCGTGCACGAGGATCTATAACAGGATAACAAACATTTCGGCTTGTAAATTAAACTTTTGCGTCTTACAAAGTTAAATTAAATTCACGCTCATGAACACTTGTAGATAATAGTAAAGACATTAATGCAACATTTGCTATACTATAATCGTTTTAGTATATTTATTTTACCTACCACTTTGAAAGAATATCAAACGATGTCTTTTATGTATGTCGCATTTTATTTTAATTGACTTTCAAAAATTTTCAACAAAAAATGAAGGAATCATCTAGTTTCATAAACACTAACTAACCAACACGATTTTATCTACATTACATGATAATTTCGTTTGATCATGAATGACAATAGCAGAGTAATCGTAGACATTTATTTTTTTATTTAAAAAGAGAAAAGTCACTTTTTTTCGAAATAGTGCACATGCAATTGCAAAATGGAATTAATTGATCTAACGAAATAAAAACGAAACTAAAACACCCTACCGAGAAATACCGAAATTCATTTTCATAAAAACCAATACTTTAAACTAAATTCATTAGCATTTTGTTTATAACGACAACTGATCATGAAAATGTAAATATCAAACAATCTCAGTCGAAATATGGTAATAACCGAACGATTTCTTCGTCTGTTTATGGCAACAACGACCTGCATTATGTCATGACATTTGAAACCAGCGGTGCACGCCTCAATCATTTCATAGCTCCGTTAAGTATGATTTCTCTTAGCGTGAACGTTACGAGTACGACCAACATCACATTAGCAATATCAAATCGCAAATATCAATTTGTGATTCCGACTGTCGTTAACTTACGAACATAGCGTCCGTAATGGTACTTGATACTAAACCATACCCTTTTCGTCGATGCGAATTATTACAAAATGTATTGGACAAATACTTGAGAACCCATAATTGAACGTTAATTTCTAAACACGTTAATAGCATAACATATGCAGTTAATTGTATCCGTCCGCTTATATACACTAACCATGTTACTAAAAAAAGGGAAACCACAGTAGAGCAAGGACTTGCAAAGTAACTGGGAAATATAAACAAATCACCTTGAAAATTAAGTGCGTTACGCAGGAGCCATAACATTTTTGATTATATGCTCGTTCTTGCTTAAACTGTCTTTCGCTTTTGTGACTGACTGTTGTTTGTTTTGATCTTATTAATACCCGGGAAATAATTTTTGGGAAAAAAGTAACCGTTGCTTGCATGCTACGGTGCTCATATTTTTAGTAGAACATTCTTAAATGTTAAATATGTTGCACGGTTGTTAGTAAACAAACGAAGAGCTCTTGTGAGATATTTAAAGACTAATGGATTTTCGAGTAGTTGCCATTGTAGACCAGGCTTTTGATCGTGTTTAATGTTTGTGTTTTTGATTTTCTCGATAACCCTTCATCAGATACTTAAATACCTGTGTATGTTTTCACTTGTGCATGCAATATAACTGATACTAACCATGAACTCTGTAAAGAGTTATTTGTTAGGTATAATTACATAAAGTTCATTGGCAACTGGCACTTTACCATGTTGGAATCAGGGTCGACTGATCAGTAAACGGTTTATACTTATCGAAATTGTTCATTGCGATTAAGATAAATTATTATTTAATTAATTAATTATAAATTATTATTATAATATTAATTATTATGGGCCTGCGGTATCTTCATTCTCTCGGTAAAACACAGAACAAGCGCTGCTCCACACCAGTTTTCTGTGAGGCCGAGGTATCACTCCGGTCAAGCCGGTCCATTCGTGCCGAAGCGTGGCTCTCCAATAGTTTCAGTCCCATTATAGTTTTGCAAGCGTTTATCGTGAAAGTCAGATGCGATGGATGATTCATGTTGTATTCAAAACTCATAGCATGGTAGTACGTGTGTTACGACATCACGGTTAGTCGAATATATAAAAATCGTTTCGCAATAGCGCAGTCGTCCCTTGTAAACTAAATGTCAGTCACATCACATTACATAGAGCATTTTATTAACGAACTCCTTGGCAGCCCTCTGCTATATTTCTTAATTCGTGAACTATTTTCAAAACCTGTTTTTATGACTCCGTGCCTGCCATTGACCTAATACTTTTGATATAATATAATTTCTACGTTGTTACGAACAGGCCTATAGGAATTTATTGGAGCAAGGACGATCATGTTATTTTTTATAAATAATTTAATATTAATTAATTTAAACACATTATTTCTCCGTATTTTTTTTGTTAATGGGAAGCTTTAGGGTCACGTGTTAGGTAATTATCACATTTAAATTAATGTTACAAACAGCTTGTTAACAGTTATGATAAGTTGTTACTGTCGCCATTTATAAGACGACAGACCATCTATCAGAACTGTCTCACACAAAAGTACATTATTAACGTACATTCTCTGCTCCACAAAACATGTACCGTTTCCGTCGTATCTGACCATCGCTATTTGACATTGTAGCAAGCGTCCGACTGTCTGTCAGTCATGATCGTTGCTTGTATCCAACTACTTCCAAGAACGGATGCCGCTCGCTCCAGGACGTCCACTGATTACCAACGGTCAGACGTGTTTAGCCATTTCTACCGCTGGTGCATACCTCGGATTGCACCGTAAGTAGCGCTTTAATTACACACTCGTGTTTTATACTTTTAATGGAAATTTCTTTACCTTTTTTAACTCTTCCTGCTATGACAGCTTGCACCTTGAGCATATAAAACCGTAACTACGAGTATGTCCTTTCTTAATTGGCTATAAATTTTGTCATTTCAAATAAAGCTAATTTTACGAACATTATACAGTATAAAACATTTATAGTATCTTTCTTCGTAATAATATCATAGATTTCTATTTTTTTACAACTGACCATGAAGCATAGTTATGACTTTGCTGATGTATTAATAAGTTCTTGTTATCAAAAATTCTATGTGCTTCAATAGACCATAAAATCCTCACAATTAGCGGGTGCTCGAGTGTACCGGCTTGGCTTGAACCGATACCGTGGGGCAAGCTTTTCATCATAACACGGCCCATATGCCATACCTGGACCTTAATGGAACACTTAGTTGAGAGTTGAGAGAGTGGTAAATGAAAGTCATTTATTGCGCGACTTTACAGTGTATATACACACTGTAAAGTCGCGCAATAAATGACTATCTATGATCGCGTCTATGCTACAATATAAAAACATAAGCTATTACTGATTGCGTTCTATGATTGGTATACATTCCATAAACAAAAAAATCAACGTACCTTCAACATTACTAAGAATAAAGTAAAATCTTAAGCAGGCCAGAGTCTTTTACCTGTAACTAGATTAGGCCATGCCGGAACTTCGAACTCTGTATCTGTAAAAAGATTATAGTGAAATGAAACAAACATTCCATTTCTATTGTACTAGTGCATAAGTATTTAACGCCAACATACGCTTACAAAGATAGCAAGCGCACCACATGGCTGTTAAGCCAGACCGACTGTCTTCTCTGAAACGTGCGCTATATATATATATATATATATATATATATATATATA
>PKRV01000868.1:95227-118634 GCA_003709505.1 Hyphantria cunea | reverse complement strand
GTACTTATATGTCTATATATATATAGCACGGTAAGTACTATATATATATATATATATATATATATAGATATATAAGTACTATATACATATAGAACTTATATGCCTGTCAACAAATGCAGAAATAACTCATTACTTTCTAACACACATAGCCCTTCCAACTTAATTTACTTTTTAATAAACGTATACATTATATTATATCCAATCATTTTACAAAAAGCAACTACATCATGGACTAAATTTCGTAAATTATCATTATTCTAGTTACATTTATCATTATCATTTGTTACATAAATCACTAAATGCAATCTACACATATAAATATAATCGGAATGTGTGTCTGTAATGTAATATTGAAATAACTGCTTTTTACTGTCGTCTGTCTGTCTGTTTGTTCCGAATAATCTCTGGAACTGCTGGACTGATTTTGACCTTGACTAGCAGATAACTGATGATATAAGGAGTAACTTATGCTACTTTTTTAGATTAGCTTTGCCCCTCGGCCTTACCCACTGTTGTAGCACCGCCGGTAGCTATATATACTATAAACAGTATAACCCATTGAACACAATAATAAACGGAACAAAAGTTTGGGAATATATAATACATATCTACTGCTCCGTCTGTTCTAAGAGTCCTTACGTTTTAGTAAAATCTAACAAAGTAGTACTAGTAAAATCTACATAGTTTAATCTAATACGACTTATATTCACCACAAACCATCGAAAACTTAATTACAAACTGTCGTCATTTGCAAACATTAAATGTTTAATTAAATTTCCAATAAGCCTATTCCAATTACACCATATGCATTCAAAACTGCAGGCTGTACTAGGATAACAGACTATCCTGTGATAGCTCGGGTGCGCTCACGCTTGCGTCCGCGACGCTGCCGGGGTCGGTGACCTAACGCACACCCGAGGAAACATATAAAATCGTTGGAAATGATTGCGAAACTATGTACAAAATATGACGGTTTGTGCTCATTCAGTTGTGTATAGAAGAAGCCTAAGAGGGAAGCCTAAGATGTTATTTCAATGCCAATGGCTTAGAAACTGTGATAGTTTTACTCTAAAGTCAGAAATTTTATTTGAGAAACGAGATCCTTGCACAATTGAGTTACTCATCCAGTTACGCATTTAGGCGCTTTCACGATTCAACGAAACAATGCGCCCACATGGCCCATCCAGCGAAGTCTTCCGCATCTAGTCGCCCATTCAATAACCGAGTGGGTTGACGGACGCTCGCCAATTATTATTGTTTACTTTCTATACTTAATTACTTACGTATTTGCTGTCTAACCCCCCATGATTCACTGCATGGTGTTTTCTAGATTGTTGACTCGCATGCTTACCGCCTTTAGTAATAATGAAAAAAGTAGATTCGTAACTACACAATGACTATTTTTTTATGTATGGCCTTGCCAAAATTGCTCTACTCTGCCTGATGGAAAGTATAAGCAGAATCCAAGAGTGGTGGTCACCACACTCATTGCTCGTGCAGACAGTATGTATAATAGTTCCAATCGTATGATATATAAAGTCAGTCTGTCAATAACATACTCATTAGATAGCAATCAATAAGTAAATCTGTCATTTATATAAACTTAAAAGTAAATTTATTTTGTTATATTTTAACGTATACTGAAAAGTTAAAACGGTCATTTAAAAAAGCATAGAAAACCATAAAATATTGATTGCTTATATTAGTCTACTAGCTGCACCGCCGCAGGGCACAGCTAGCCTAAAAAGTAGTCTAAGTTACTCCTTATATCATCAGCTACCTAACAATGTCTCGTCAAAATCGGTCTAGCCGTTCGAGAGTTTAGCTGAAACGAACAGACAAAAAATTTTAAAAATGGTATTTTGATATACATAAAGAAAAGCGGTTATTTTAATATTACAAACAGACACTCCAATTTTATTTATTTGTATAGATAACTGCCAAAAGTTACATTTCAAGTTATTTTTAATGAAGACTAGAATTCTATTGTACCTCTCGGTTAATGAACTGTGAAACTGTACGTAGGCAAGTCGGTTTAATTAATTTTATAAACTCACCGCCTGTTACATTTTCACTGTAAACCGTGGCACTTGTTCAATAAGAATTTTTAGTCTGTATTATCTGTGTATGTATAAACAGCAGAACTATTTTTATAATGTATTCTTCTTATACAAACTAAATAAACAAATATTAGCGTGGATAAAGTGAACGTTGTTGTTAGATTTGGAGAAGTGGAGCATCTTTCTATTTGTGCTCACTTTCTATCAGCACGAAATGTCTATAGAATGAAGTAGTCGCCTTTCAGTTTATCAAACTGTACGAAAAACGTAATTTTATTATCAAATTCACATAAAGTAAACAAGTATTATGTAGTGGAAAATTCAATAAAAAACCGGAAACAAAACAAGTTTTGATCGTTTATTTTCGCGTTTCTTATCTTCATTTCATAATTACTTTGAATGATTCCAAGTACTTCATTTAAGTAATATGTTACCTCAGTTTATTGGATAAGAGTATGTTACGTATATCTTAAATTCAAATCATCATAAGTCGAAGCTTTTAATGTGTAGATGAGAAAAGATATTCACTCAATTTTCTGCAATGGGCGTATGTACTACCTAAGCATTTACAATTTGAAATAAAACCCTTACAAGTTCCCTATTTATGTTTCTTTTTTAGATGTAGCGAAGTTCTTAATTTCTTCGGTAGACATAATGTTTCGCATAAATATGTATATACTTCCAAGAAGCTACCCGATTTATAAGGATACAATTTAATGTTTATGTTCACCCATACATAAGTTTTAATAGCTCTTCCCGAAGCGAACGAATTTATTAAACTTAAGACAATAGCTACTTAGCCCTTCCGTGTACTCAACAGACTATGTATAAGACTGAAATTAATCGACCCTCAGTTTAAGTTCTCTTATCTCGACATCGAGTACCGCTACAGAAGTAATTGGACAATACCACATTGATACAGTCGAAATTAATGAAGTCATTAAAGTAGCTGCTCCGTTCCGCGCCATCGACTACTGATGGAGCGCGCCGCGACGCCCGGACGAGTTTCTCGGTCATCACGGTAAACAAAACATCTTTGCTACTAGCAAGTTCTTAAAATGTAATTCTGACCTGGTCGACAACAATAACTAAGTCTTCCAATATAGCTTCCCAATAAAAATAACAGATGGAGTCTTTTCAAAATACTGTTAGTTTAAATTAAATTGCAAATGACACTTTCTAGGTAACTATTTTTAATACTAATTAATAGATAGCAACTAAACACATGCTGTGACCAGTAAAATTTGAGATATTCCTTACACTGCTCTTACTAAACCGTAGGGTTATGTTGTCAAATACTAAAAAACAATGAAATTGAAACTGAACGCTTAAATGCCGGAATAAGGAAGTATACAGAAAACATAAATATGAATACAATAGGTGACGTGCTGTTTTATCCAATTGGGAAGCAATAAACGTGTGTAATACTTTGTAGAAAGAAAATGGCAGAGAAATGTCAATCACGAAGCTTGCGTAAATATTGTGGTTAGTTACTGTAAACATTTAAAAAGTAATGAGCCTGTTTTAGCGTTGAAACGAGGGCAAAAGCTGTTATGCTATTTTAAATCCAATTAATTTTGCCACATCACATTTGCCACATTGATTTTGAAAATTTTCTTGAATATTTAAATAACTATTTCTCATATATAATGTGTTCTTCTACACAAGCTTGCTACTTTTTTGTTATTTTAACGGTCAATCAGGGGGCTTCCAAAAAATATCATGCCCGACATCTCCAAAGATTGCCTAATTTAGAAATGCTTACATAAATTGGAAACATTTGTGGGGATTTTAAAAATAACACTCTCAAGTTTTATAGGCATTTCCCTATTCATTGAGTTTTAATGATTCAAAATTCATATATTATTCTTAAAATATAATCTTTATATTAAACTAGCTGACCCGACGAATTTCGTACTATTCGAATTCGTCTATTTTTTTTTGCAAACGTAGTTAACACGTAACTCACTTTTCATATCATGAGATAAAAAAAAAATAAACAGGTCTTTTTCTTTTAACTTTTTTTCTGTACAAACCTTGTACTGACAATAACAAACAAAAAAATCTAATTTGGTGCAGTCGATCGGACATTAAGCGCGTACATACATTTCGGTGATTCTTTTTATTTACTTTTTAATAATGGTAAAATGCTTATACACATAGGCAGACAAAAATAATATAATAAATAGTTGTGTAATGAAGGTGTTCGTTAATATTGGTTTAGATTCTATAATAACTTTAATTTTATCCTAACTGACATCTTATATACACTTACCCAAAACGACTATAGACATATAATAGACTATTGCAACAAAAAACACAAAAACTGTTTATGTAACGTTACTATCGATATTGCGGTCCTTATAACAATAATTCAGCAACTAGGTTATCGACTGTATCATAACTGATCTAATAATAAGGTCGTAATTGCATTTTGTGTCGTCGCCCACACCAGTTTGAATTAAATTGGATTAATAGATATGTAACGACTTAGATCATAGTTGATCATATTCAAATTTGTAAAAGTATATTTAGTTATCGTTGTATCACATTATGGCATCGCTGACATTTATCCACTGTCATGTATTTTACATAATACGGAGCAACCGTTACAAATAACTCCAAAAAGGAAACATCTAATGAATTTCCCTATAGCTATACGCTTGTGAAACCCGTAGCGCTCCTATAACTCAATAATACCTAGGTATTACTAGCTGCCCCGACAGACTGCGCTGTCAAAAATTATTGACCTGTGTTTTTACAATTTTCCTCGCGATTTTTACGTTTTTCTTCTTTCATGAACCTTTATTGTGCCTTTAAAAAATAACCTAATAGGTCAAACGGTTTTGGAGTTTTTCAATTAACAACACATTTGGCGATTCATTTTTATTTATATAGATAGGTATTACAAATGTTATCTTCTGCTTGATATCTATCATACTTCTCAAAAGCTTGTCAAAAGAAATCCAACATTTCATTCCACAATGTGTAGAATGCGATAAATTCGATTAAGTCATTTCTTTACAACAATTAACATATCTAAAATAGCTTTTTTTTCTAATTATATAGCGGATCTGTAAATAATTATTGAACTCAATTTCGAAGGTTGCGTGAAAAGAACAAATAAACCTGCGGTGAGTACGCTGAATCTTTAGAAAACAAACACCATGAAGAATTTTCTTTATACGTGATCACGGACACGTTCGGAGTGTACCACATGTTGCATTTCTTGTCTGTCATATGATACACACACAGAGATGGAAAGGACTAAGATATATTTGCATTGAGTTGTGCAGAAACAACTCAAACCATCATCACCGACCTACCGCAGTCCGCTGCCACGTCCAGCAGCAGATATCTCCCATTCCACGCTACTGACCGATAATTAATCTGTTAAAATCTGTACTACCATTGAACTGCCATGTTAATTATTTTCATATTGCAAAAAACTTACTTAGGTACGTACTTAATTGAGAAAAAAATATTTCCAATCATTAAAAAATGTTTTCTTATTTTAGAAAGTTCATAAATAAAGGACAAATTCTTTTTGGTAGTTTATCATAAATGCCTAAATTTTGGTCAGTCAAGGGATTGTTTCATTTTTACTTCTTGTTTCAATGAAAGCTCTTTTATACTGAATTTATTTAATGGCCCACGTTGGTGGCATAAACTAGTGCTACCAATAATTCCTGAGCAAGTAATTGATAAAATGCATCAGGTGACTACGTAGGCCGCATATCCGTTCTACTTCTAGACAAAGGTAATACCTATAAATAGATTAATAAAATAGGTTATAAAATATGGACGTATAAACGAACTGACCCAAATTCGTGTATGACGTTAGAAGCTTGACGTAATACATCGCAAAGCAGATCGGCATTAACCAAGCTGATCTGGTTTGTATTATACTTTCTAACTCGTAGATAATATACGTAATTCAACGTTCAACACACTACACCCGCTCATTATAGGAATTAAACAGACAGCATGAATAAATACTTTCTTATAATGGATCTATATAGACCTTCAAAACTAAGCAAAATTGAAGTATCCTTTACATCTCTCTTTACCATAATCACAATATATTGTGATATGTTTTCTTTCTACTTCATTTCTATATTTTATATTCATATATTGTGTTAAGTAGGTATTTCTCAAATTATTTAAGAATGATAATATCTTACCATACTTCATTTTGTATCGGTAACCCTTCACAACTGAACCCGACTGTAGAATACAGCTCATATTTAACATGTGATTATTTTATAATAAATATTTGTTACGTCAATGCCCTTAAATGTAAAAAATAATGCCATACCTAAGCGCCATGGGATGGGCCGTCTCTGTCTGGCTTTGGTTGTTACGCAACAGTGACTCATTATTACCAAATATCGATCTGCGAGTACTCTGCTCGTAGCTACGCATTATAAATCTTTAAGACGCCGCTGTTGAATCATCCATCCATTGTGTATGCGACACTTAGTCACGATAGGTAAAATTAGGCCAAACCATAATACAGGACTCTATAACAAGCTCGTAAAAATATACATAAATATTGCTAAGATTTAAAGAAACTCTTTGCCCAAAACCGTCAAACTGTCAACTTTGAATAGAAAATTCGATGCAGTATTACATACATATTGTGCTTACGGGAGGGTTAATCCAGAAAAGTGGTATTATATTTCAGTGAAATATTGTAACAAAACCATGTTAAAAGCTGTAAAAAACTGTAAAGTGACCGGGAGGATTACCATAAACAGCAAAAGAACTAAAACCTAATCCAAAAAATAACAACCAATGAAAAAAATCCTAGAATAGATTGCAATGAATTATGAACCTCTGTTTCGAATCTGTTAAATGTAATATAACCATCACATTGACAAGTGCTTTTGACTACAATACTTGCAGATGATATGCGTGGCCAGCTATAGCGTTCAAAATTTTGTCAAAATTGACAAACACATATAGCACACTTCGCTTGTTGGTTTTTAAGCGCCAATATCAGTAAGTAATTCAAGAAAAATTGCAAGAAAGGTGGTCGCTATGTCGCTGGTCACTAGTTTACACGGAATAGTTATGTCTGTTAATAGTTTGAATAATAAATTATCGCATATTAACACAGACAAAAGGACCTAATTTTTAAACCGGAATACGATTGAAAATATGGTCGACATCTTGCAAATATAGTGCAGACAATAACTTACTGTACTTTCGTGCACATGATAATATTTTCAGCCCTTTTGTGTAATTTATAGAATTTGCCTCATATTTTGCCAATAAGTGAAGTAAAAGAACATAAATATATCAATCACCCATAAGTAGACTTAAAAGCGTTTGTACAACATGGGTTCTATTACTGTTGCAATTTGTAAACTAAATTTAATAAAAATTGCAGTACCCAATGAATAATTCGGAAAATTTTGTTGTTTGAAAATCTTGTTTCCGTGTCGTGAAAACACATTTTGGCAGACGGCGCGAAGTCTGCGCCAGAGCACTTTCTCTGCGTAAACGCAATTCGGCAGAACAACGGCAACGTCGTCATAATCCTTCAGATGTGCGCGAGCGCCGCCCGCCCGGCACTACACCAAACTTTATTTGCGTTTCCGGAGAGTTATTAAAGTGTTAATATTGTAGTATTCGATTCGTTCGACTGCATCGAATTTTGATCGGATATTTAACTGATATATAAACTTTGAGTAATATAATATAATTTTGAATAATATTTGAATAATATCAGTAGTGTTTCGGAATTCCACAAATAACGTGAGGGCCGATGCCCTCGATCTGAATTCAGGTGTGAAGCTCTCTCGGTGTGTATATTGTTTTGTTGAGTGTGTCGAATACCTACACTATAGTGGTGTTCATATGCCAAGCTGTGACAATGATCAACTCGCTTCGTCCTCACCTGTGACGTTCGTGGACACCGGCCAAATTATGACGCTGTGGTACACCAATATATTGGTAAGCACGCGTTTGTTGTGGAACATTGTATTAAAGGGATAAAACAACGATTATCTCACTAACCTGAATAAATTAACAAAAGTTTGACATGTGTCTGCGAAAAGAGATATTTCTTTTAAGCAAAGCTCGCTATCGTCTTAAATTCGTTTATCTACATATAATCCATATAATCGTATGTGGTTAGACGTGACAGACAACAAGCTTTGCAGTTACGATTATTGGAAGGTAGGCGCAAGCAATTGACCTACAAGTAAAGTAATATGCTATTACCACCGATGGGTAGAAGTGCCGCGGGTGTCTACATTTATCAGGTCAATTACTTTGATAGTTTCGAAATTCTTTCGTTTACTTTCTATATAATAAGCGCACACTGCACGTTTCACATGTGTAAGGCTAACCAACGAGCATCCTCATTACTGGTCCCTGTTAATTGTTCATTAGCATCTCTCTCTCCGTGCGTTACATCGTACACGCGATTCGTTACGTCATCGTACTACTTCAAACAAGACGTTGACCCACAAATTTCGTGTGATGCTAATAGGTTATGTACGATCGCGAAATATTGTCGCACAAATACTTTTTATTCTGCTATTACATATGCGGAATTTAGTTGATGTGGGTCAAGATCGTCCATCATCCATCATTGATTTTTATCTTAGTTCAGACATTTCACAAACCGGACAATTTACTTACATGTATAAATACTTTAATTGATCCGGATTAAAATAAGTTCAATATTAATTTAGTCAAGTCAGGCATTATATTTTTAATTAAACACATCGTGGAGCCCATTTTTTTCATGCCTCGGCATTTAATGTTTTGGTCAAAGGTTAAAAGATTGAATGTCAGAAATAAATCATTTCATGCATTCATTTTCTGTTGTTCGTTATACCACTAAGCTATCTGTCTTATGTTTGACTTTTATGTTTTTTTATGTTGTTGGCAATTGATTTCATAGATAAATATATTGTTACATCAAAATTACCATTTCAAAAAATCCAAGCAGTTGCCAACACTGTTTGTGCAATCATTAAATGATGAGGACTGTGCGTCAAAGACTTTAACGCAACCTACTTGTAGGATAGTTAGGGTTGAAAAACGCTACTGAAAATTATACTTTCAATTTCCTCAGTTTAGTTGGGCCTTGTTCACTTTTTCTAAACAGAACTTCAGAACTTCAAGAACTTCTACTCAGAACTTCAACATAGCAACTATAGAGTAAAATGTAATTCAAAGACCACCCAGTTAATTTTCGTCAATGTTTTTCAGTTTTATAAAAAAAAAAGAATATAACGTGATGTGGTGAAATCATATCTAAACTAATTCCTTTCGTCTTCAATTCAAATGTTCAAATTTTTAGTTGCAAATCTTTATTTCCAAATCACAAGTCGCATTAAAAATAAAAACTGCGTTTCTAATCTACATTATTTTGTAGAATCGAATCGGAACCATATCAAACGTGACTATAATTACGGTTGTCGTACTATTTCTTTCGGAGAAATACGCTACGCCGTCAGCCGGCGAGACAGGCACGGATCTGCAAGTGCGAGCGTGCGTTTCGTCGCCACACTTATTAACGCCGCCTCTACTCGGTAATGGAGTTAACGCATTACACGACTCACATTGAAACCAATTGCCTTATTCAAATCTATTCTTTTAAAATACCTATAATTAGGGGGTGAAAGCTAGACAGCGCCGTTTTAATATTAGTTCCGTGAGCAGTGTCGCCTCACGATTTGTCCGCGACTTGTTTTTCGGAATGCGCATCCGTTTTGTCGTAATTATAATAAGTTTCTTAACTATTCGCCAACGCCTCGACTATGGTTGTCGGCGGATAATTAAAGACTAGATAAAATAAATTATTCCGGGTTTTATTTACTGCCTTTTTAGTCAGTTCATAAAATTTATATCAATACATTGACTGATGGACTGGCGCCAAATCACAAATTACTGCCTACTTAATCTGACTTAGATAGAGGGTACTTATTTCGGATTATCTATTAATTTCTTCATTGACCAAGACATCATTCTCAAAAGAGTTACTTAAATATATCAATTTCATTTTTCGGAGTTAACGGTGATCTCAATGTTCTTATGGCTATAGACTGTTGGAATCTAAAGTCGATTTGCTATTTGTTACAGAGCCCCGGCGCTGTGAGTGGCGGAGGTGCAGATACACAACAATCAAGAGATGCTCTTGATGTCCGCTATTCGCTTGCAGCTCTGGCAGACGATTACACCAAAAGAAAACATGTTGTCAGAGTGACCACAGCTGCTGGCGCCGAGTTATTACTACAGGTAAGTAAATCACCTGAGTTGTCAATATATCCTTTTACTATTGTTTTCTTGTAATGTTACATTGAAATTTTTTTAACTATGTATTTATTATAGTAATATTTTCACTTATCCACCTGTCGCTCAGTAATGTTATGAATTCTTTTACATTTTGCTTGAATGATAATCTCTCGTTAATATGGTACTTTAACTTAAAAAAATGTGAAAGTGCTTTAAGCCGCTTTTATAGAAGATTTTGTAGTCATCGCTATTTTAAAGTCTTGAGACTTTTCAAGTACTATAGGAATAATGTCTCTTCGTTAGTGAGCCAAACTTTTGTTCATATAAATATCCTCCTGTTTTTATTTCCATTGTACAGCTGTATACTTTAGATTACACTCGTAGTTCGCTAACACAATGTATAATGCTTTCAAATTTCAGGCCGAAGGAGGGGCAGCTGACGCACAGCGTTGGCTGGCAGCTCTCCGGCGTCACTCTGCAGAGCCTCCGCCTGCTGAGCCCGCACCTCAGCCCACTACACCCGCACCCCTCTCTGCACCGCACCAAGATTGTCCTTCGCCTTTACCGCCGCAACGCACTAAGAAGATCGGCAGGAATAGGTCTCCTACTGGTATGTAATCTATGTAATCAGAGATGATTAATAAATAAGAAAACTATAGGACGAATGTCGTAGATTACACATATTAATACCAACGATAAATAATAAATTAATTGCGCATTATAAATAATCTATTATGGTTACATAACTTTTTTACCTTTTACTTCCAAAGAGAAATGTTAGTTAACTTTCTTTGTTATCTTTACAGATAGTAGCCAGTACAAAGTTACTTTTATTAACGTTAAATTTGTTTTATCAGGCCCACCAACCCCTACCCTGCCATCATCGCCTAAAAACAAGACATGGAAAGGACGCATGGCGAAGCAGTTGCGGCGCATGCACGGCGGCGCCACGGCCGCGGCCGCGCCCGCCTCGGGCTGGCTCGGCTCGCCCCTCGAGCGCTGCCCCTCCGACCCCGACCATCCCTGTGTGCCCAGGGCCGTGACCTTACCTGCACATGCCGTGGAGGTCAGTAAATAATCGTGAAGCATGAGCTTCTTTGAGCTTCTTCGACAGCAATTCTAATTTCTCATAGGAACCTCATTGCGATACATGACAAGCGTGTTGTTGTTTATTAGGCATACGGTCTACGCACGGTGGGCGTTTACCGCGTACCGGGTAACGCGGCAGGCGTGGCGGCCCTGGCGGCGGCGCTGGACCGGGGCGAGCCCCCGCCGGCCAACGACCCGCGGTGGGCCGATGTGCACGTCGCCTCCAGCTTACTCAAGGCTTACCTCCGACGGCTACCGGACCCGCTACTGACCGCTGATCTCTATCCAGCTTTTATAGGTGACGTACCTATTATACCGATTTATGTTGATGTTTATTAACCATAACTTTACTTACAGGTTTTAATAAAATACGTGTTTGAACATACACAAGGACACATTCATACTATTACCCGAAACATAGTCCTTGCGTTGCTCTCTAGCGGCAAAGACCGAATCTTATAAATAAATATATATAAATATCTTTCACATTTCGCTAGGTCTCAAACGACGCTAGACTGAATTTCGGTGCAATGAATAAATAAATCCTGAGCAGTAACCTAGAGAAACCTTGTTTTGAACGTGATATTCATGCCAACTGTGTACAACTGTATGCCAATCAAACAGATTTTATTTGTTCGACAATGATGATGAATTGATCAATCTAAATCTTATATCTGCCAGTTAAGTCTTCAAAGTAAACCAGTCTACGCTATTCTAAAAATCATAAAATATATTTGAAATATTATATTTCGTAGCTGCCGATCGATCTCCAGAACGTGCGCGCGAACTTCGGCGGCTCGTCCACGCGCTACCCGAAGCGCACTACGAAACACTTAAGTACCTGATCCAACATTTGCGAAGAGTGGTCGCACACTCCTCTTTCAACAAGATGGAGGCGCGCAACTTGGCCATCGTGTTCGGCCCGACCTTGGTCCGAGCAGCTAGTGATGATATGCTGGCCATGGTTAATGACATGTCAAGCCAATGTCGCATCATCGAATCTTTCCTGACACACGTGAGTATAATGATGGAATCACTTTTTTGTAGCTGTAAAAAAGTTAGTACGATTGTTTAATGAGATAGAGAAAAATATCTTCTAAGTACCGCTTTCTTTCGCAGTATGAATGGTATTTCGAAGAAGAGGAAGGCGATCCACCTACGGAGCCACCACCGACGGCCGACGAGCTTTCGCCTGCGCCTGCGCCTTCACGAGATCTCCTTATACATAATGTTAAGAAAATTGAAGGTGAGTCAATGATAATTCAACACTGTTCATTATATCTATTGAAATTCTTGCTTTAAGAATTTTAAACTATTTAGAACTATAGACTCGATAAGTATTATTCAAATCTTTGCTACGAATATTGTTTCTCTTTTTCCAAAAAAACCATTGTATGATTCTAGGCAAAGATGTATCGACTCGCGACATAGTCTCATCAATTATATCGGCGGCAAACCGCAAGATCCAGCGCAAGCCGCGCTCCAAGCCCGACAAGAAGGCGGAGGACAAGCGCGACTCGCCCGGCGCCTCGCCCCCGCCCTCACCCCTCACTTCTCCCCCACATCATCTAACCACGTCATTGGCGGATTATGACGGGTTAAACCATAAATATGTTAAACGGACACAGGATGATGTCAATAAGTAAGTTTAAACTTTAATAGACATCTCAATTAAAATCGATTCAATAATTCCAAAAAATCCTAGCAAATTTCATTAACAATATGTTTGTGTTTTCTTCCTTTTAGAATTGAACTCGAGACGATTGCAGCGCTAGGCCGCGGTCGGCAAGAGATCAATTTCTCCATAGACGGTACGTAAACCTTACCTCCGCTCCACCTCAGACCGTTTGACGGGAACTGGGACTTCTTTTAGTATTTAGTACAATTAATACGTGTATTACAAGTGTCCGCTATCTGCCCCATTAGGTCTCCGGTACTGACGTCAGAGATACAGAGCAATCCCTTTCTTTTGTCCACATCAAAAGGTATAGGAATGTGAGAGTGTGTTACAAATGTGTGCGTGTATGCCCGTTAACACGTACAATTGTTTGTTTATATGCGTGTGGCGAATTATGACGCGTCGCTTCCGTCTCAATAATATTTAAAGGTTTTGTGGAAGCCATGCCGTCATAATGTCGACTCGAATGGATGTGAACAAATATAGCGACGAACTAACGCTTTTCGTCGGCGGCTGTCACAAGCACGGCTTTAACATATTAGTCGTAAGCCGGCGTCGCAACTCTCATACCGCCTTCTACTGTATATATACGACATCATCACTCATCGTCACTTAACAGTCACGTAACGTCGCCTCAGTTATCTAACACGCTTTCGTCTGTGCCTAACTTGCGCCCCGAGCTCGACTCGCTCTAATCGTACGTTTCGCTTCGCAGGAACGGGAGACCTCGTGTCGTCTCTGACCAGCACGTTCGACCAGAAGCTGCGGACGCTGAACAACTCTTCGCCGCTCGACGACGGCAGCATCCCCTACGCGGACGAATGCCAGGACGAGGCCGAGACCAAGTCGAGCGCGTCGTCGCCCTCCGACGCGAACAGCGAGCGCGACGAGCGCGTGTCGCCCGCCGCGCGCGCCCACGACCTCAAGGCCGCGTGGCTCGCGCGCGACCACCGCCACTCCTCCTCCTCCAGCGCCGACGAGCCCGAGCGCGCCTGGCCGCGCCCGCGGCGGCACGCGCGCGACGACCCCGACGACTCCGAGAAGGAAAACTGCGGCCGGGACGCCGAGTCCGCCGCGCCCGCGCCCGCCGAGCAGCCGCCGCTCGACCCCAAGCGCCACAGCGTCGCGCTCGACCGGCGCCCGGGCGCCGCGCCGCCCGCGCCAGACGACGGCGCCGGCGCCAAGCTGAAGCGCTCGTCGTCGTTGGGTCGCTCGCCCGAGCGCGGGCGCGTGCTGCGCTCGGAGAGCGTGAACTGCCGCTCGCCCACGCTGCGGCGGCGCGAGGCGGCGGGCTGCCGCAGCACCAAGCTGAAGCGCAAGAACGGCATGCCGGAGCGCGGCATCAAGCGGCGCCACACGGTGGGCGGCACCAAGGACTTCGACAAGGACGGCTGGAGCGCGCGCCACACGCGCACGTCGTCGCCCGAGCTGTCGTGGCCCGCGCCGCTCGTGCCGCCGCCGCGCCACCCGCTCGAGTCGCACGTGTGAGCGCGCTGCCGAACCGACGGGCGAGAGTCTGAGTCGCTAAACCCGTCACCGCGACGTCGATGACGGTCCGAAACTTTCGAGAGAGGCTATTATTTGATTCGATTCAATTGACTGAGTAGCTTAGGTCCCAGATATCTATCTATCTATATTGTATAATATTACGAAGGATAATACTCAGAGTCTTTTATTGCTTTGCGAAGCATGTTGAGAATTAATAATTCCATGCGAAAATACAACATTTATGAAACATTATCTCGTAACTGAGAAATAGATTATAGCGGTTCTAATAAAATATCTATAAAAATTAATACAAAACGAAAGTTATTCGATTGAAAATTATGAACTCGGTAGTGCAATACGTTTTATTAGCGTGGACTAGATGAGAATTATCGGCATTACACGAATTCAATATTCTAGTGGAAATGCAGACGAACTTAGCTCACTAAATAATGCCAAAGAATGATATGAAACTGAAGTAGTGACAGAATAATGCATGCGCGGAGCGTATCAGAGTGAAGGAACGAATCGGTGACGGAATGCAAGGATTTAGGATGTTCTCGTTATCAACGAAACGACAGACCATATCAACGGAAACGATGTCGCACTTTCCGATATAATTGTTATAAATGAGTGTGTACAAAGCAGGTACAAGCTTCACCGCGGGACCCCCTCTCCCTCGCGCGTGCACGGCTATAGGTATATGGAGGTGCTGTGGTCGCAATAGTGCAAAGCGATATGCATAATACGCTAAAAATTAATGGTTCTTGTAGGTAGTTAGAGTAAACTATGAAGTCTATAATTATGGTGCCTGCGGGCTTGATGTTTAACTCGTATTATAAGTGATTTGATACCCAACGGGTACGAGATATTCTGACCACGCTACTGTAACACCACTTAGGTTTAAGTTAAATTAGAGTTAATTAAGGACCTACAGGAGTTTCAAAATAGTGATTAATAAAATGTATTTATACAAAAGATGCATACATCACCTACTTGCCTTCGCAATAGATTCTTAGCTGATTTGAATTTTATGCACAATTCTCAATTATAATGTAGATAACTTGTACGAATTAAAGTTACCTTGTTGTGTCGTCCTTTGATAACAAAATATGTGTGAATGTACGACGATGATTAATTAGATTGTATCTAATGTCAGCCCTGTAGATTGTAAACGCTTCGATTTCGTTTAGGAAATATAAGTGAGCTGTTTAAATTGTAAATATTGAACGCAATACGTATTATGTAATTTTAAAACTATTCACTTATGATTATAATATATTCTACATATATTGTGTTTATGTACGTGTACGCAACATCGGCTCCAGTTAACTGCGACTAACAAAGCACTACATTACAGTGATAATAATAAAAGTGATCCCTCTTAGCTTTGTAAAAATTGTACATTTCTTATATTTTTAATTTATATTAAATTTGTTATCGTAGCTTTGTTGAATGCAATTATTTTTTATTGTTTTGTTTATCAAAGAAGTATTTTAGGCTAAATTCAATTGTTATTTATTTTGTGAGAGATGTAAAACGTGATTCGGCACAATTTATGAAAAAATATGTAATTATTATTGTAAATATTTTCGTCGACAAAATGATGATTTAGACTTTCGTTCTTTAACTTTTTAAAATTTTATACCATCTTTTACGTTAAGACGATCTCAAGTTTGTTGAATGTTTGCAAAGCGTTCCTTTTAAAGTTTTATTTGTAAATATATCATTTAATGTAGGAACAGTGAATTTACTAATTTTACTGAATCGTATTGTACGTAGCCGGTAGATGGCAGTAGTGCGCGTATCGCCGCTCGTTACACTTTAAAAGACAAATATGTCCGCCGGTCCAACGGACCCGGGTGTCTGCTTGCAACAGATTTGTATTCAATTAATCTATTCATGTTCTTCGTGTAATCAGCTATAAAATTCAAATAAACACCTTTAAAGACATTTTGCAAATGTGGGTCAATCCAGATTTTCAATATTTGTCATTGTGTATATTTTGGAGCAATGAAAATAAAATATTGAATCAATTAAAGAGTCTTTTATTTCGATTAATTAATATTTATATTCCTATCCCACTAGTTTTATTTTAGCTCTTGTACAAGACTAGGCATGACGACTTATTTTGAAAAACTGTTTTATGATGTTCAGAAGTATGTCATATTGCCAATAACAGGTATATTTCTATAAAACACAAAGATTAGTAAGAAAATATTGCAATTGAAATTTTAATTTTTAAATTCACGCCAGAACGCTCGGTGGTGTCATGGCGTCTGTTTATGACGTCACTTCGCAGACCATTTATCACCATTCGTCAACCAGTGTCAATTATAGCCCCTAAAAGTAGTAAAGTTATCGTCGATCATATCCGAACAAAGTTACCTTTTTACATACGAAACGTAACTAGCTCTGATTGGTGTTCTACTTAACATGGAGGATTGCTGTATTATATAGTTTTACTTGTACTAATTAACTATTAATCTCGCATCCTATTTGAAGAACCACTAAAAATATGTACTTCATCAAATAAATACGTAATAATGGTTCTTGGTTACAGTCATCATGCGTTCCGCAAACACTTTTGAAGGTCGTATCGAAGATTGTTGCATGGGCATACCCAAGAAAGGGCAGGCAGTTGCCTCCCCCTCCCTCTCTGGTTTTCTGTACGTCCCTACTAACCATCTTCTTTTATCGTTTATAAAAGTCAGGAAAAAGTACTTCTTGCCATTTGGAGTGCATTATACAACTTGTAAAAATTGTGCGTCGTGCATATTCTACCAACACGCTAGCAGCGCTGCAAGCAAAAATGCTGTGCTCAGAACCTCAATCGGTGGCTTCGCTCGACGCACTCCACACTTCCACTACAACAACAACTACTGAATCTAGTCGAGCCACTTTGAGTGCCGTGAAAATCAGACCATCGGAGTACTCCAACTTAGGGGTCAAATTCAAAGGATTATACTTTTAGGGCTATTTTAAGGATTTTTTGAATATGATATACAGCTTTCAATTGTTGACTAAAATAAAAATGCCCAAGTACCTATTAACCTTGGGAGAACCAAATTAGCCTATAATATTTAGGAATTGATTTATCGACTTAGCTCCACCTTGCAGAAGTAGGTACTTATAGCCTTACAACAAAACTACTCTGTGACAAATGGTTACATTATGCCTGTAGTTCTTGAAAATTTGTTATGTACCATGTTGGTTACTATACAAAGTAAACTGAGAAAAATGTCACTCTGTCACCGGTATTTCACATTAGAATTTTATTTTCTAGCGGTTTGATTTAGTCTGAAAAATGTATATTATTAAAACTATGAAAATGGAGTTATCATTGTTCTACCAAACACCACAAGTTTATATTACGTCACCAAAATCAATGGCAAGACACATAATTTTACGAGGGTGTTCCTCGTGGTCGTGGTACTCTGGGGTAACTATTAGGTGAACTACGAAAAACGCGTCATATTAATACACTTGTGACGACGATCGCAGAATTAAATAATGAAAAAATATATAATAAATTATAGCTGAAGTGTTCTGCTATAATATGGTATATAGCACTGTATATTAATATATATATAACTAAATGTATCACGGGCTCTAGATCCCTTCTTTTACGTATTCAGGTTAGTTTTTTTTGTAGATATTTTTAAGATATACAATTCCGTAATACATATTATTTATATAAACTACGACAGAAATAATCTAAATACGTCCCTTACTCAACGCGGCACTTCAGGAGTCACTATCACGATACACCAAGATACAATTTAGTATCCCAACATTTCTATTTATTTATTTATAGTGATTGACCACGTAGTTAGCATATGTGGCCACTGCGCCACCGAGGTTGTCAAGTCTGGCGATTCCATTACATTTATAAACAAAGCAATTAAATTTATCAATTTGTGTTGGTGTTAATGTACCAGTTTAAAAAACCAGTGAGGCACTATGGCCCGTGGTTCTCCTTTAATGAACACCAGCTTGGGAGTAAGTAAATTCACAGATCGTCTTCATATTCGATGTCATGTCACGAAAAACATGTCACCATATCGCTTGTTGAAATACAATATCATAACCCATGATACACGTGCTTACTCCCTTTATAAGTATTATATAGACGACTTGGGTAGGTAATGAAGAGTTTGACCATTTTTTGTATCAGTTGATTTAATTACTCGTACACAGTTTTCTTCGATAAAACAGGTAAGGATTACACATTAAATATAAAGTTGGAACAATAAATACAACATCTTTCTCGTGACATTTTAATAATATTAAGTTCCAATAATCATAACATCAATACATCAACTTCATAGGGAATCAAAAATATAATTTACACCAAACGTTGTTCCGGATAATCAGCAAGTTGTACCCATGGAATTGTAATATTTACTAAATTGACTAACGTAAAACTAATGACATCAAATCAGTTAATACAATATTTTAAATATAATTATTCTCAACAACTGGCTAATACATAAAACATGTCGTTTCAGACTACTCACTACGTGCCTGTCATTACCATAAATGAATCACACTCTTTGAACTGTCAGTAATGTCAATCTAATTAACTATTAAACACTTATGCACTGATAACTAAGTCAGGTTGAGACCGAACAATGAAGCACATTAAGCGTTGTTGGCGATCATTAACTCAAAACAGGTAGTTGACGTTTTCATTGCTTAGAAAATTGGTGTATGTGTGGGGTAAAATAAAGATACCGTGTAAATTTCCGGCAGGACATACATCGAGGTTCATTGATTGCTAAACAATTGATCGTCTTAGACTGAAAGGTCTTTGGTTAATTAGCCCAAATTAGGAGTTTCACAGTTTGAGGCATTTTATTTGTGAGAAAGCTACAATTATCTCCAGTTTGTGAAACATCTCTGTGTCAACTACCTTATTGAGTTCGTAATCGTCATAAAATGCAGCGAGTAATAAACTAGTCCGTTAATAGAATAATATAACCCTACGAGCACATCGGTAGCTCAGTACGTTTGAAGTCGAAAGTTGAGTATTTTATAACAAATAAATATCATTATTACTCACAATAAAAAAATCTCACCAGTTCTAACAACGTAAGCTATCACTCAATATAAAGTAAATGCGAAAAAGTAAACATAGCACTGACGACCGACCTCGCCGAACGAGTCGCTTAATTATAAAAATGTATAACCGTACAACAAAAATAGCACTCTAATATTTTTGGTAGGCGGCGCGAGGTTCGGTCCACCCCATCTTTACGTATCAATAAATATAATTAACTACAAATAAATAAAACAGAGATCCTTCATATGTCGAGTTTCAGCTAATCCTCGGAGCTCGCGGCGGGCTTCGGCACCTCCGCCGAGATCCGTCGTGTGACTACCGCACATTCAACACGAAAGCAGGAAACAGTCTGAGGTTGCGGGGGTCGCGCGAACGTAAAGGGGGCCGGGGGGCTGTGGCGCTCAGTGGTGATACTCGCGGCGGTAGCGGCGCGCGGTTCGGCGGCGCCCTGGTCAATCCGCGCGCTCGCCGCGCTCCGCCGGCGCCGGGCTCCACGGCGCCACCGGCGGAGTGGCGGCGCGACCCGCCCCCGCGCCCGCGCCCGCGCCCGCGCCCGCACCCGCGCCCGCCCCCGCTCCGCCGCTGTCGATCGACAGGCTGTTCAGCAGCATGTCGAACAGCGTGTCCTGTCATGTAAACGAACATATTTCAGATCTAGATATTTTTCTGGCATATACGGTAGCACAGTGAAACGTAATCGCGTAAAGGTACATGAAACCGAGCTAGCGAATTAAAAGCTCCGCAGTAGTGGTCGATAAATGCGAGAACCGATCTGCTCACGTCGTAATTGTTGAGAGCTAGACCCATCGCGAACTGGACCGATTGAGCATTGAACATGACATTGACTGCACGGTTGGCCTAGTGGTTTCAGTGGTCGCCACGCCACTTCCTACTGCGCCAAGTGTTGTGGGTTCAAATCCTACATGGGACAACACTTTGTGTGATTCATAAATTGTTGTTCTAAGTCTGGGTGTACTTTGTGTCCGTTTCATGTATGTTTGTAAAGATCCCCGCGACACAGGAATGTATATTCCTAATGCGGGAGTTGTCTTTTTTAAAAGAAAAATAAAAAAAAGAAAAAAAATAAAAAAAGAAAAACATAGGGAAAGCCAGAAAAAAATGTATATGCAGTAATAAGTCCATATTTTATTAAAAACGATATACTTGCATTATAAATGACAATTAAAATGATAATTGTAGCAAGAAAACGAAATTAATATTAGTAGAAATGTATAGTAAACTTTGAAATCACCGTATCCTACTCGCATCCATAAACATTTGTAAAGACTTTTTGAAAGAGATTTCAATTAATTAAACTGCAAAAATTAAATGAATAGTGACATATTTGGTGATAAATAAAATACAAAAACAGAAAAAACAATCATACTCTGTTATCTTGTACAAAATTATAACCATAATTGAGAATTATTCAACTGTGCCATTCTAAAAACCCACAAGTGTTACGTTAACTTAGAATTTCGATCGACATTTTTATCTGTAGTGAGTTTTAAAAAAAACGTTGATAAAACCAATAACAACAGTCACTTATTATTAACGAAACTAAAAAACGGTCGACGCTCAGACGATACCTGCGCCGCTGTAAAACAAATGTAAAGAAGGGAATACATTACATTAAGCGTAACATCGTTATTTACGTTGTAATCGAGCACGACGTCGACGTCGTCGTTGTCGCTGACGGACGACACGGAGGGCCAGTAGTCGTGCAGCGGAGAGTCCGGCGTGCCCGGCGGACTTGCGCCACGCCCCGCTGACAACCAACACGTTCAAATCAATCAACAACCCATAATGTCCCACTGCTGGGCTCGGGTCTCCTCTCAGGAGAGGGTTAAGGCCATACGTCCCCACGCTGGCCAAGTGCGGATTGGGGACTGGCAAGACAACGTTGTGGCTACGTAATCTTACCGTTGGATGTTTTTAAGCCGCCCGAAGGCCTCCAACTAAGCTTCACGACTGTTATCGTATGATAACAACCGGGACCGACTGCTTAACGTGACCTCCGAATCACGGAGACGCTCATGGTAACATGCCACCAGCGGTCACCCATCCAGGTACTGACCGCGCCGTCGTTGCTTGCCCTCGCTGATTGTTTCTAATCACCGAGTGCAACTGGGCTATGAGCGCCTTATGAGCGGCTATGAGTGACAACCAACACGTTGCTTTTATAATACTATTTAATGTTAATACGTAACCAACCGCTAGTACAATGAAGTTTTATTAAAAAAATACAAGTAAAAACACGTTGTTTGGTGTAAAACAGAAATGGATTTCGTAAAAGTTCAGTATCTTAATACATATACAGGGTATAAAAAGAGTACTACCGAAAACTTGGGGTTGCAATCAAACCATGATACTGAATAGGTTTAGAAGAAAAAAAAACGCAAAAAATATGTTAACTTATCAAAGTCCTTTTATTCTGTCTAGTTAACAAAGCTGTCTAGGAGCCAGGTAGTAATGTAGTACCAAGACAGCACAGCCTGCCTTAATTTTACAAATAGAATTTCTAAGAAACATAAGTTCTAAACAAAATGCAAAACATTAAAAATAGGTAGATACCTACCCATTAAAAAGGAATAGAATCTAAGGCCCTCATTTTATGAAGCGTGCATCTGCGTAATCAATTCTCTATGTAGATAAATTGTATTAAATAGGTACAAAACTTTATTTTCCTACGCAATTAAATTCTTAGGTAATAAAGTAGCTACCTACTCATTTACTTGAAAACGCTAGAAAACTTTAAACGAAATCACTCACTAATCTGATTTTCTGGTGTGTTATCAACCAACGCTAAATAATAAATCAAAAGATATCTATCTGAACACATGTGTTATTTTCTTTTGCGTTCGTATAAATAAAATCATATCTATAAACCCTTGAAACACTTGTGGCGACTTCCACATACAGCACAACAACACGCATGACAGGTAGATGGCGCCATCTACCGAAGATACGTCGAACTACGGAGTAACTAATTAAACTAAGAAACTACCAATCCTAAGTTTATTAAATACTGTTCAGCCTAGTCTAACGAATGTAAAGCCTTCGATCTGGCTGCATCCCGACCAATTAGATTTCAAACTTTAGCACGAAATAATAATTTCTTGAAATCGAATCGGTTATGTGGTATGGCTTGGTTGATGCGACACTATTTTCCTAAAGTGAATAGATGTAGTTTTCGTTTACAAAGAACAACCAGCGCGATTCTTTCAGCTCTCGTGTACAAAGTGTTTTAGGTGACTAATTATCAATTGCTAACAAAGGTTAAAAAATCAATAGCTAAATATTTGGCATATCTATACTAATATATTATTATATCTATATATTATAAATTTGAAAGTTTGTGAAGATGTTTGTTACTCTTTCACGCAAAAACTACTGAACGGATTTGGATGGAACTTTACAGTAATATAGCTGAATAACAAACACATAGGCTTCTATTTGCCGCGATAACCAACATATACGCCGGCGGAGCCGCGGGCATAAACTAGTATCAGAATAATTTCGCAATTCGATTTGGTTCGCATCGGTTATAAATAAACTCATATATTCCGTATACAACTTTCATATAATTCTTAAGGCAGTCGGTGGTTTGAAGAAAATGGTTAGTATGGT
This sequence comes from Hyphantria cunea, assembly GCA_003709505.1. NCBI lineage: Eukaryota > Metazoa > Arthropoda > Insecta > Lepidoptera > Erebidae > Hyphantria > Hyphantria cunea. The sequence continues at coordinate 95,371 of PKRV01000868.1, read as the reverse complement.
AGAATTAAGTGTGAAGAGTACGTACGTGAGTGCGAGTGGTCGGATCCTCGAGCGAGTTGTCCCGGCGAGAGCGGCGCGTGCGCGTGCGCATGTGAGTGCGAGTGCGAGTGCGAGTGCGCAGAGTGCGAGTGCCCCGGCGCCTGC